>JAXHKN010000030.1:0-88876 GCA_038407165.1 Ceratocystis variospora | reverse complement strand
AATCGACAGTGCTGACCCAGGCACCAACGATCCAGCGCATGAGCCAGAGAGCATTGATCTCGGTGGGAGCATGCCGGCTCGAGGACGGCAAGGTGAGGTTCCTCATGAGGGACATCAGCCAGGCCTAGGTCCAATCCTTGTCTAAGCTCGCGAGAGCATTCTATCTCGATCCGAAGAAGGAGGTCAGGGACATCCTTGGTATTGGTGTGGAGAAGGTGTTGAGGGTGCTGAAACCGCTATACGGAATCGCGGAAGCGGGCAATCACTGGTTCGCGACGTACAGCAAGCACCACATCGAGAAGCTAAAAATGAGGCCGTCGACGTACGACAGCTGCTTGATGATGAGCACCGTCGACGGTGAATGTGGGATGGTTGGCCTGCAGACGGACGACACTCTGATTCTGTCTGACGACGACTTTGCCCAGCGTGAAGCCGCAGCCCTGAAGGAGGTGGGATTCCTGGCCAAAAATCGCGAGGAGCTCTCTAAATCCCATGGGCTGAAGTTCAACGGCGGCCTATTGTCGATGATGGACGACGGCAGCCTTTATCTTTCCCAAGAGCGCCAAGTGGTGAACATTGACATCATCGACAACACACCCAAGGTCAACAGCGGCTCATGTGGCAAGGTTTCTGAACCACTGACCTGCAGGGAGCAATACGTGGCTCAGAGAGTCCGTGGGGCATATGTCGCGTCTGTCTGCCAACCAGAGGCGTCGTTCGATATGTCAACGGCAGCACAGCACATCAACCCTGACGAAGAGCAGGTCAAGGCCCTGAACCTTCGCTTGCAATGGCAGAAGGACAATCGGGCATGAATACTCTGGCTTTGTTGTGCATGATGGAACTTAACACTTTACAAGAATGAATAAAAAGGGACAAGCTTCACCAATTCGATCAATCTGTATACTAGCACGGTTCCACGTGCGGTTGTACAGAATCACGAGTGACTTTATAAGTGACATAACTGAATTCAGTAGATTGTTCCGACAACGCAATTATATGCAAAGCTAAACACCCCGTAAGTATACATCAGGGTGTAGGGAGGCTTCTTTTCATGCAAATCACTCTGCACATACGCATGACATTACTCAACTACAAGACTAAATGAATGGCTCCAGGCACCAAATCCTCTTTATCGGAGTATTCGGTGACATGAAACATGGGACGTAGAACAGTCACGTTGTGCTTTTGTACTTCACCATGACTTACATGACGATTTACGCAAAAAGTATCTTCAAAGAGATTCCCGCATAGTTAATTCATGAAGGGAAAGATTAGTTGTATGATAAATGCAGTAATATCTAATTTCAAGTACAAGGACCACCTTGCCCGTCTTTCTCTAACCATGCAGCTGCATCACCACTACCTACTAGGTGTCTAGCTAGTGGTGAACAGAAGATGACTGGTCATCTTGCACTCCAACTAAGATCAAAGCATCAATTTCAATCAACAGAACTTCCGGAGATACGCTTTGCTACCTCTCCTCCGTGGTCAAAAGTGCCCTCATTGTAGCCCCCTCATATTCCTCGGGTTTCCATTTGCTTTTCTCATTCTTCTCAAATCCCTTCATCAGTTCCTCTGCCTAATATATGGCCTCTCCATTATGGCTCTCTTCTGGATTGTGGGTTCTCGCTTTTGGAAAATGAAAGTACAATAAATTTATCTTGATCATGTCTTCAAATATAGTGTGCTCCACTGTTCTGATGAGGATTATTTCCACTTACTTGCTCTTCACCGCTGCCGCATTTTCGTAGTACTCGGTGTTCAAGATTACCTTCTACCCCTTATCGTGGGCATGGATAGTGATGTCCTCTGTGAGACCAAAATTGCGGTAATTGCGGATTTTGCAGACGAGTGTGACCATTTCCAGGTGTGCGCCAACTTGAGAAGTGACCCAATCAATATATTTAGGCTTGCGATCATGCTTCTCCGCTATGGAGATGTAAATATAGCTCAGCCTAAGCTTATTTTCGCTTTCAGGCTCCAATTTGTTATAGCCATGAAGATGGTGACAATATCCATCCGAGGATAGGAATTGATGATATCGATCAGCTGGTGATTACCGTCATCATAATCGAAGAGAGCAGACTCTATATCTCTAGAGCTCTTTATCTGGCAGCCATGGCCCTCAATGACACCTTAAGCAAGGCTAAGAAAAGATGAAATCAAAGGCAATGAAGCTGAAATTAATTTCATTGGGGCATGTAGTGTTAGAACAGATATGAAAAAGGAATGGGGGGAAGTTAAAGAGTTCAGGAACAGTTGTATGACTGGAATAGACTTGGACCGGCAGCAGATGATGCTTTCCCGTTGCACAATAGACATGACAATCGTTCATGTCCCGTAGAACGTGAAGATAGCATAGACAAAGATAATGTAGAAATTATACTAAATCAAATAACAAAGCGTGGAAAACTACATTACCGAAAAAAAAGTAGCAAGTATAAGGATGAAACTACCCTACTTGAAAGCCAGTCGAGTATCTGGAAAACACTTCCGCAATAGAGGAGTAGAAGGAAACGCAGCCATCATAGCCGGATACAATAAGAGGAAGAAGGAGGGAGATGTAAGGTTTGTGCCTAGAGAAGGGTGCGTACCAGCCCTAACTCGACAGGCCATTCCCATAACATGAAACTATAAAAGCCTTTTCCCTCTAGTAGTTAGCTTAGATCAGTTGTGCTTTTCTTTCTTCTTCATCGCGTAATATTTGACCATATCCGAGCCTGCATATAAGAAGCTTCTGTAGACCAACCCGTAACATCTGGGATATTGCAGAGGGTATGTATCTTTACCTCCGCGGGCTATCCTTATCCCGTCACCTTTTATGATGAATCCAAAGTGTTCTTAGAAATGTGTTTGATAGGTTTCACTTCATGTCTTTACTTAAATAAATTAAGCTTTGTGTACACTACATTTATACACCCTAGGTTATGGAATTGACTGTCCAGGACCTCCTAAGCCTCGTCTTCCATTACTAGCTCCTTCTGTAGTTCAGTCAGCCTTCCACTGACTTCATCACTGGTTTAGGTACGGAGGGACTTCAAAATAAGGAAGATATCCTTCTTATCACAGAGGACCTCATAGAAGTCCAGTACTAGTTGCATTGAGTCCTTACAAGACCTATATAGGGCCCAGTTTACATAATAGCTCGGGCACACTAGGGTTACACCTCAGTCTACGAGTGCAGACTCAGGCGGAAGAGTGACCAATGATCCCGCAAAATACAAACTGTACATTTAACACATGTCCACACGACAAGACAAACATGAGCTCCTAGTCTAAGCAACAACTGCGTTCATTGACAACTTCTAGATAGTTAATTTTAGCCTGCAACATCAACTATGTGACCCCTTTGTCCTAAGTGCTGTGAAGATCCAATACTACTTTAGTGTCCTTGACACCCATACACTATCACAGTCTTCAAGTTAAATTCTCTTAAAATCTTGTATATCCATAAAGTTTCCATACATATATTAGCATTATGCCTTGAGTCTAATCATATGTGGGATTCCACCAGATATATAGTGTGCAACTCACCATATTTACAATGTATATCTTTCATACTATACATTGCAACTATGTGCCTTAAAGTGTAAAACATTCATGGATTAATAATCACTGGATCATGACACTCATCTCTTCGGTACTTGTAATTTTGAGAAAAGGTGGCCTGAAGACTGGTTGTTACATACAAAGTTTGAAGTCCAGCACATGCCAGCTGGTGACACAACAGTCACAAAGCAGTTAATCATCAATTTCTATTACACAATGTGGTCAGATAGGAATCCTTGTGAATCCAGTTTAATTTCGTTTGAATATATTTTATGTCTAAAAGAATCACCAAGATCAACTGATGCTCCACGTGAGTCTAAGTCAAGAATGAACTGAATAATCATATGTTCCTCGTGATCGGATTGTCAACACCAATGAATTCTCTTCCTTCAGCGATGTAGCATGTGCCCAACAATCCCATATAGGCTTAGGGCATTTCAGATGATTAGGTTCAAGTTATTTCTGAAGGACCGCAAGAGCACGGAGGCTTTTAGCCCCAGTAATGAGGTTTGATACATTTATGGGTTGAACAAACAATCGATCAACTATAAAGTTAGGACACACACTTGCCTGTCATATGTCAGAACATAACCAGGCAGATTTGGCGGAAAGGAACACACGATCGTAAATCCAAGCATGGATACCTCATAGCTGAAGTACTCAAGTAGGAGAAATACGCAGGGAGTCCATGAATACAAGCAAATTTTACAACATAATGCTTGCTTATCGCACCATAACATGAAATGCTGCCATGGAAACCCTATTAATAGAGTATTCTTTTCCATTCATATTCGAGCCGTCAATCATGACTAAGCTAACATGTGGGTAACAGCACAAGACTATGGTAAACCTGCGTATTAATCTCTCATAGTAGACAGAAAAAGAAGGGGAGTAATTGAAATAAACTACCTTACAATTAATGCTAGAGTATTGCCGCCTATTATCATACGCTATGATATCTTCATGAGCATAGCTGGTGTACATGATTCCACATTCATTTCTTATTCACCCAAGTCACCCCATCTTACCAAACCAATACATTTATAGCTTTAGAGACATGGACAGAGTTTTATGGTTATCATGGCTTCAATTGATGTAAATTTTGATTTCATGTTAGCATATTTGACGTTTTTGGAAGCTTAATTGACGTAGCGCCTTCGTTGAAATGTATATATAGTGATGCAGATTTCAACCTTGGCAAAGTGCCTTCTGCCTTCTCAAGAGCAAACTGCGGTTACGACATATCTGGACCTCACCTACAGCACTCTTTTGAACTTTATTTCTCCTCATTTCATCTTTAATACTCACCTGTTTCTAATAATCTTGCCTTCATAATACCCTCGACTCCCTGAAAAAGGATACCCCATTACATCAGTTATCAAATATGCAACGTTGGGCTATTACCGTGCTTCTCATCTTTGCTGCCAGTTCTTTAGCAGTACCTGTTGAAAATCCTGAAAATATGCCCGGCAGTGATGACGATCTTGGTGGACTTGAAGCGATACCTGGCTGTGGTTGGTGGGAATCGGTTTGCTGGTGTGTACATCCAATCTCGGGTGAACTTATTGAAATGCCAGCATATTATTGCTATGGTTATGATTAGATCATTGGTATATGGAAGCTCCTCTCGTTCTTGATAAATCACTCTATGATACGAAGATAACTAGAATTTTGAACGATGCATATCAGAAATAGTTAAAGCTACCAATATACACGATAAATGAATACAGAAACTGTTTGAGTGCACTAGAAGTTTGCCAATCTCTCTTTTTCATATCTAATCGACTCTTTGCGTACCAAAAAACATGATACAACGAAAATCAAAACCTGAACTCCTCAATTCCCAAGGGTGGCTGAAGACCTTCGGCTTGCCACAGTTCGGTACTCACCAATAGTTGGATACTATTAGCTCTATCAAATGTAAAGTATTAGAGTTAAAGCTGGCTATATCTTTCTTACCCCTCAGGCTTCATACTGATAAAATGTGCAATGCCGCCATGCCTTCCTCTCGGGAAGCCATAGAAAAGCCCAAGTCTACGTAGCATCAACTAAAGCTCAACATGCTCGATTTGCCACTTAGGTGAATGTAGCAACAGCATATGGAGCACTGAATTCTAGATCAGGGTAACTATCCTTATTCAATATGGCTCGGCCAATCTCTAGTGTAAGTCTATATTAACACATGCACTCTATTTTCTTCACGTATCAACTGTTCGTTATATTACCGGGTTGTGTGTCACTCCATCCTTGAAAAGTCTCCGTGTAGAATATCGGGCACGTTGGAATTGGTGTGCATACCGGTTAAAAAGATGGGATTTGATTTTTCTTCTATTTATGAAAATGAAATATCACACTCTATGTCATGCCTAGAGCTAGGGTGCTCCTTGACTAGGCTCAGTATCCCCATCCCTACCTTCCGAGGCATATTTGTGAACTCTCCACCCTACGTCCAAGTATTAACAACAAATTGCGGTGCCGAGTATTGCGATGTCCTCAAACTCGGAATCAGAATCTGTCTCACCGCCTGTCATCTGCACAGCCATGTGAGCCATTGAAAGAGATTCTACGGCCTCATTCTTGCAAATCTTGAGTTCTTTTCGGTTCCTAGGCTGTACTTGGATTCAAGCTCGACACTATTCTCGCTGGCAGGGTCCGCGACACCATTCTTCTCGTCTAATGACAGCTTCTTGAACGAAAACCTCATGACGTCGGCAACTACAGCTGGATAGCTGATGCCAGATGTCGGGCGCTCTTCTCTTCTAATAATTATCTTGTGGATTGTAGCACCGGGAACCATTTTAGTTGCTTCATAGAAGTAGTAATTATCAGCGAAAAGATTCCAGTCCTCATGGTCAAGAGTTACTCTGATCTCCTGTCTAGGGCCTAAGTTATATCTTGTCCGATATCTTCTTATGAGCGTGGAGATGGATTCATCATGTACGTCCATGGAAATACAGAGTATTTCGTCGACTTCTATGCTGCTCTCATAGCAAAGTGCTTGGAATATCTGATGGAGCTTCAAGTTGCGCACATCGCGTGTTTCACAATGTAGGTTGTTTTCGTGGATTGTTGTGACTTTGTGATCATCGTCTGTGCGAACTCGAAGGACTACTTCATCACCGCACCCTAGAAAGCGATCAGAATAAAGAGAGGTGGCACCGTTTTCCTCAGCCCAGGCATAATAGCCATGGCCCCTCAGGTAGCCGGGATCAGCCAAGTCAGTGGGTATGGCCGCCAAGGCTCCAGTATGTTCAAGTCCAACAGTCTGGGTAGGTTGAGCTACATCAGTCAAATCAGAATTGCAACTCCTGAAACATGAAAAAGATAGACCGAAAGGCAGAAAGGAAGATACCTTCATGCTTGATATGCAGCTTGAATTTGAAGGGAAAGAAAAGGAAGGTGTGAATACCAGAGGTTGCGCAAGAAGTGGCGTAGTGGTGAAGAGTGAGAAAATGGTGATCGCCCTTGTACAGGACTTTCCACAGGTATTTATCAAAGCAGCTTTCCCTTCGTGCCCGGCGGCCCTTGATCTCACATTTTGGTCACGCAGCTAAGCGAAAAACGTTTAGCTTTGAATCTGCTTAGATTGCGTCTATCCTCGGACGAGATAAAATATGAAGCTGCAGCCCCAGCTCGGAAACACCGGATGGCGATCTGTGCCTGCTCACAAGAATCTATGTCCTCATGATGATGAGAACTCCGAAAGATTCCAGATGAAACAGTACTCAAGCTCGGTCAAGCTGCGTGTGAAAACATAGAGGTCTTGCTGGGATCAAGATATAAGGACGCAGTTAGATGCAAAGCTAGACATCATGTAAGTAGACATCAACGTGTAAGGTTCTTTCCATGCAAAGTCACTTGAGAAATGCACATGACATCACTCACTTAATTATAAGGCTAATTGACCCTAGGCATGGAATCCTCTTAATCTAAGTCTTCAATGGAATGGAATATTGGACGTGGAGAATTCACCGAGTTCTTTTATGCTTCGATATGACTCAAATGACGATTTGCAAGGAATATTTCTACATAAGTTCTCAAATAGCCAATAGATCAAGAGAAAGATTCATCATAAATGCAGTAATCTCCGAGCTTCGTCGGGCTCTTGTTTTTTGAAACTAGCATTGACTAGACTGGGCTGTTAGCTCATGCTTTGTAATATCTGGATCTCACTTTGACAACCGGACATGTTCGGCCGAAGATTTCGGAGCAACCCCACCAGCACGCATCACTTTGCTTATCCCACTTCTCTTGCTGTCAATCATTTATATTCGATGCTCACCTTCACGCATTGATCACAGCCCATTATCCAATAGCTCGCAAGGTGTGGCTGAATACATGCTAAAAGACAGCACTGATCAATAACTGCCGTCCCTTAGACCACTGCTACTGAATAATCGATCTTCTTTTTTCGTGTGCTAATATAATAGACATCGGTAAATTCTAACCGCCGCCAACCCACCTGCCTCCATCAAGTCCAGCGACCCTGCTGAGATGTAGCATCTGCAGCTGTGATGGAAGTAATAAATACCTTAGTCTTGCCAAAAGTATTGGCTCGCTCTGTGTGAAATATCTCTAGCCCTTTCTTTCTCTGTCATATCAACTCTCCCACTTACCTACTTAGCCTATCATTCCTCATCATGCGGCTCTCTTCTCTTGCATCTTGGTGCCTTTCAATTCCGGGCTTAAGAAGCTGTGTGCCTAGCTCCACCAGCGATGCTCAGCCTACTGAGGCTGCCAGAACCTATGCAGTTCCTGAAATCACCGACCTCGCCCACCCCGACTATCTAGAGTTCCATAATTACAAAGTGCAGCACAACGCCATCGGCTATGCCACAGTTTATTCCAGTCGGCTTGATGCATCTGTAAGATATAGAGCACTCCGAATGTATATTGACGAAACACACATGATTTCTATTCTCTATGACAATAACCTATATCGCGAAAAACCTGATGATAAGACTCTGGAACTCCCCCAGGTGTACCAAGCTCTCTGCTATCGCAATAACGTCGACTTCCAGAATATGAAATATATTGTCATGGACGTTGACGACTTTTCTACGTTTCAAATGCTGAAAGACTATCGCAAACGCCACGGCCTGAAGCGGAAAGACCAAATCAAGGCCACTCCTCAAGACGATGACTGGGACCTTTTTGCCAGCACCCCTTACTACAAAGACGCAGCTAACATGGTTCCCGGCTCTATAATTGACAGAATCTTCGTCAAAAGACTAGATCGTGAGAAACCCAACAACAAGTTTTCCGTGGTGGTTGCCGAAGTCATGGTCTTTTTATACAGGAAACTACAGCAGGAAGAGGACGCGTTTATTGACCCTATCGATACGCATGCCGCTGAACTCGACTCTCAAGACCGAGTGTATGCTGCAGAAGCTGATTTAGAAGAGCTTTTAAGAAAACGTCCAGATCTCTCTTCAAAGACCATATCGTAGGAAGGAACTGATCTGAAGATTGGCCCTGAGCTTTCTTCGCGGCCAGCTTGGTAGCTGTCATAAAAGGCTTATTGACAATCTATATTTGGAACTCATTTCAGGGCTTATGCTGATGCTTATCGGCTCAGCTAAGCCCATGTCTGGTTTTTGGATTACCACACACGTCCAATGCAGTGCGGCAGCTGCATCCCATAGCTACATCTTCCATGAAACATAGAAGCGTATCTAACCTTGAGCAATAAATAATATCAAGCCAAGACCTATCCAACAAAGGTTTTCTGATTTTACCCCAATTTTTAATTATATTTACCGCTAATCTTGCCAGAAATAAGTCATACCAAGTCGTATGTTTGATACCGTAAACGATTGAGGTATATGCAAAGATCACAGACTGGCCTCCCTCTGTGGCCCGCTATTATGATTGTCATAAACTCAACAATAGAGGCAGGAACAAGATTGGGTATCACAGGTCCCTGGCTTGGTTGAAAGGCGCCCGGCTTGAAGCATGCCTTGTAACGTTATCGCCAACTATACCCATCAGAAAGGCGAGGCATCTAGGGGGTTGTGGAGGTTCTAATGATAGATAAATAGAGCCCCTATGACTACAGCGGTATATGTGCAACACTAAGTGCAATCATAAGAGAAACGTAAGCTCAACCCGTAGTGAGATCTACTTTTCACATAGCCAACTTCAAGGATTTTCTTCATGTCAAGAGTAGAGTAGATAGCATTTCCCAAAGTTCTACAAAAAGAATGAATACAAGAGCATACCATGCCAATGGTGACACCAAGAGGGCAGTTTCAATAGATTACCACCTCTGTAAAATCACACATACACTGGGATAAGGTTCGAGGTCTCTCAGTACAGCTCCATGCAGGAGAAACTCAATATGTCAGGAGAGAGCAATAATGTCCCCGCGCATGAGCTCTTCTTGTACCCAAAGCTAAAATATAAGATGGTGAAGAAGCAGTGTATTAGTTCAAATACGATGATAGCATTCTTAGTAGCTCTAGGCGGGATTCGGGTTGTAACACACGTTGCTACCTAGTAGACAAAAGGCCAGAAAGATCGTGGTAGCTTTTACTCGCGTATCATAACTCTTGCTCGTTCCTTGATGACAAAGCTCTACTATTTCATTAATCTGTTTGAACTTGGAGAGTAGAGTAGTGCAACCGGTAGTTCAGTCTACTGCTCTTTCAAACTTTTTAGAAGAGATGTGGTTTTCGTGTCCCCGTCCACGTGGAAGGCTCTGATACCTTCATCGAAACGTGTTTCCGTCAGACTCAATAGATGCTCGGTGACACTGTCGGATTGCGTATTGGCAAGGTATTTCGTCCACACATGTCTAAGTACATCGCCAATCACTAAAAGAACGTAGCGGTACCCTTCTGATGACGCAGGAGTGACTAGTATGATTGAGTCCGCGTGGACCTAGTCTCCTAGCTTCTGTGTGCATGTCTCCGGTGCTGAAACGTGGGGGTTTTTGGTTGGATTTGCCGTCCAGCATACCTTTGGGAGGGGGGGGGGGGTTGTAGAGATTCTCTGACTCACCGTACCCCATCCCTCTTAATCACTAAAAACAATGAACGATGAGGACTACTTTAGAATATTTCAACTTGTCACCATCGAGCATAGAGCCTCGATTCCTCGCATTGCCACTTCGACGATCATATATATCTCACCATGTCGTCTACTATATTGCAGATACTCTCTTCAATATACCTCAGCTCCCGCTAGATGGTGCTGAAAATATGCCTTAGTTGTTTCCGTGGGTACTCAAACATTACCACCTCATAGTCTTGAGATGAACGAACAAATATAGGTGACCGTCAGTCAGCATTCGAGAGTTACACTATACAGGGATGCCCCGGCTCTGTCACGCTCACCAAGAGTTAACTATAGCACCGATAGACGATACAAGAACTAGGACACAATCGAGAACAATAGAGTATGGGGACTAACAACCTTCGCGGGCGTTCCAGCGAAAATAGCGTGTTAGTAAGAAATTAGGAAATAAGGCATATTTGATGGTAAATAACTTTCAATAAAAAATCATGCAAAATCATTTATAGTTACCTTTAGCTTATTCACTCCAGTAGATAGACCAAGTCAAAATTATTCTCCTGTAAAATTACCACAGCTAAACGACTGCTGGCTAAACGTCTGCTGTGTAGGCTGGACTTTCGTGGAACAGTAGAACTACTTGGCACAAGTCGGCACAAAGTTGAGACGACCAGTTCAATATATCCCAGTGCAGCGCTACCCATCAATTGTGGCATGAAATATTACCCAAACCCACTTGTAGAAGCAGTCAGGAAGGGATACACCAAGAAAAACACCACTGTCAGCGAAAAACAAGTCCAATGCCTTCGCCACTTCTTCTTTGAAGATTGAAGCCGGAGGCTCCCGCATGGGAATGGCCGCCTCTGCCAAGTCAATCAATGGTATCAAGCTCGAGGTTTCCTGGTCCAACTCCGTAAAGGAGAAAATCGATAATCCAGCTGAGGTTGGTGATATCCCTAGACATGAGCTCTACGTGCACCCAAGCCTGAGGTGCAAGGTGGTCAAGAAGCAACGTATCGAATACACTATCAATCACAAAAGTGATGAGATCTAATTCAAAGTTAACAGTGGCGAAACTCGGGATGACTGTTGGATCAGCCTATTCAAGCTCTGTCCCCTAACGAGGCTTGCTTGGAGCCCAGCCCCCAGGTCGGGAAATGGACTTTCTAAGAAGTGCCATATGTTTCCAGTGCCTCAGAATGCCCCTGGTGGTGTGGTGAGTGACGTTGAGACTGGAACTGTTATGTTTTGTCAGGGGTGAGCCGACTGGTACCAATACAACCTTCCCTGTGAAGCCCCTGACAACCAAATCATCACGCTGGTTATACCCAAGAATAGCATTACTTTCCAGTCCATGGCAATCTAGACTGTTCTGGTCAATTAATCTATACCCGCCAGTCTTTATCTCTACACATATCCAACAGTGCTTCCTAGCCCATAAGATTCGATTGTAGTTGGGTGTCTCTCGTTTATGTACACTCAGGACTGTTAGTAGTTCAACCATATAATTGTGCGCCACTGCCCATCATTTGTCTCGCTGGGACTTCTTCTTGGATCTCCAGGACAGCCGCTTTTCCGTAGCGATCTCATGTTCATTCCCCCGTGCCGTCAAATTTCGTCAGTTATGTATTTGTAAGCTCTTCGTGCACTTTGAAAGCTATTAGTGTTGCAAATGCTGGGGAGTCGTTATAGATCGGCTATATTAAGCCAGAATCTCTATTCTAGATATTCCAGCAATGGCCGAGTACGCTACCGAATTAATTGTAATATTAATGGCAGAATTCTACAACTTCGTAGTTTAATCAACTAAAACCTTTTGATTTAAAGTACTCTTACACCATATACACTATAGCCATTCTCCCATCCGACGCAAGCTAGATCAAGAGAAAAGTCCCAAAGACAACATCCATGACATCCAAGACTTATTATCCAAAATCTCCGAGAACAATGATGCCCATCCATTGATTGCCCAATTCACGGGGGGGTGGAGGTGAGAAAATAGAAAAGATATGTGAATCAAGGCAGAATGCCACTTCTAAATCAGCGCACTATCCAACCTTACTCATCCCGGCCATCTTTCCCCCCCTCCCTCCCTGCTATAGCCAACTGCCTAGACAACAGTCTCAAAAGCTTAACTAGCGTCTTATAGCATTCGAGCTGCACCCTTGCTGACCGTTACATGACGTTCTTGGTAGCTAGACTCGGGTAGTCCCTTTGCAGTGGGACTTAGCTAGCCTACTTGTGAAGTTCCACGGGAAAACTTGATTGTCTAAGGTTGCTATAATAACACACAGAACGTCCAGATTGAGTATAGATACCATGGCTGTATCATATACAAGAAGCATATATTCGCAAAAGGGTTCTAGCCCCTATGGCAAGTATTAAATCATAATAATAACGAAAAGCATCTCATTTGAGTGCCTTCTCTCCTTTCCTCCCCCCTCCTCTTTTCCAAAAATACGTCAGGCACAACTCCCAGCGTTACTTTTGCCTAAGGTATTCCACTCTAGCAAAGAGAAAAGAGTTTAAGCAATTCCAAACAGCTTAAGGTCGTTGTTAACCTGCATAGAGATGCTGTGCGTGACTCCCTGCGCGACTACACCTCTGACCTTGGGGCCATAAACAGTCGTCGTCCATCCGCTAATAGGCTGGTTCTGAGAAGCCTGACCCCCGGTCATGCTGTATCCAAAGACACCAGTCCACTGCTTCAGGGCTTCTTGCAAGTTCTGAGGGTTAATAGTATCATCAGCAGTGCCGTGGTACAGGGTCATAGAAGGGCGGGGTCCATTGTAGCCAGGGTCCATAGCCTTGGCGACGTTAGCCCACTGCTCTGGAGTGCGGATCGACTGGCCAGTAGAGCACGTAGAGTTCCAGCCAGCGACGCTTCCGGTGTAGAAGCATCCTGCAGCCACACCAGCATAAGAAGTCGCAGCAGCAAAAAGCTCGGGGTAGGTCGCAGCAAGAACGTTAGTCATCATAGCACCGGACGAAATGCCGGTAACGAAGACACGCTTAGGGTCCGCAGCAATCTTGGGGTCCTGAATGGCATAGCGAACCATGTTGGCAATACTAGTGGAGTCGCCGTTGCCGTCGTGCGAGAGAGTTGCAGGCGATGAAACGTCCCAGCAGCCACTGGCGTTGGGGGTTTCACCATAAATCACAGTGAAGCCGTAGTTGGAAGCCGCAGTCGCCCAGCCAGTGTTAGAGTACATGGCATTTGCCGTTCCACCGCAGTAGTGGAGGACCAGGACCACAGGGGCACCCTTCTGAAGGTTGTCCGGCTGGAAAGTGTACATCTAAGAACAGAATGCGTCAGCATGTGCTAGGAGAGGATATAATTATACAATTCATTAGCTTCTTACCTTTGCACCGGTGGGATTGTTGCCAAAGCTGGTCACCTGAGTAAGCGACGCAGCATTTGCGGTAGAGACGAAAGCGCCAATGGCGGCGAGAAGAGACGAAGCCTTCATGTTTGTTATAAAGAAGGTGGTATGGAGATGGTAGTAGTGGCAGTAGCAGTGATTGAGTTTGCCAAAAAAGAGAGTGAGCCAAACAAGACCGGATGAAACGAAGGGAGACCGGAAGACGGTTTATAAGAGAGAGAATAGACAGAAGAAAAGAAAAAGACAAAAAAGAATGTAGCTTGCGACTTGCAACCTGAAGCTCTGACCAGAGAGATGAGAAAGGAAGATGTGCAGAAGATTAGATGAAGTTATCATCCCAAGTGCACGAGATCTCCCCCCTTTATATCCCTTTTGAGTCTAGAATACCAAGAGGCCAAAGACAGAAGACAAAGTTTCCTTCACCCTGACCTTCACCAAAGCTTAGCTGTAGTCAGCCATCCTTGAAACCCCGTCATTTCGCCATTTGAATCTTGCGTTTCCAGGTTGTTTCTATGTCGCTGCGCCACTCGGTTGGGCGCAATTTCTCAAGTTCAGACGGGCTAGCATGAATTAATACATGACCAGATATGCCAGGAGCTAAGATCCAGGTATCAAGGGCCCAAGCGCCAGACTTCAGGGGGTGCGGAGATATCCCATATCCCAGGATCCAAGCCGAGATCAGGATAGTTTTACTAGAACAGGATAAACGGGAGACTTCAGGGGGCCTCGTTAGAGGACTAATTAAGTCGCTTTGTCGGCAGTCTTACTCCGGCCGGCGCGTCGTTCGATCTCAGTGATTCCAGTAGACGTGAAATATATTCAAATCAAATTACCCCTGCCGGCATAGGCTTTTGGGCTCGAGAGAAGCTGTAGCCTGTCTAGTTGCCTGTCTCTGGCTTGACGAAACCAAGAGACATTATTTTCTGTTTTTATCCAAGGGCTCTCGAGATGTCGGAGGAGGGGGAGGGGAAAAGGCCAACTTCGGAGTCTCAGGAGCTTTCGCTAACCCCTCATGGTGAAGCAGCATTAAACTTCGGCTCGAGCCAGCCCACCTTGCTTTTGATACAAGCCTTTGTTCTGGAATTTGCAATGCCAAGAAGCCACGTGAAACTCTATTCTATTGCTGCTGACGCCCGGTCGAAACTTTCTGGGGAATGTGAGAGAACATGGACGAGGTTTGGTTTCAAACACACCTATCACCCACGTACTAAAAACTCTCCAAATAAATTGACAAGAGTCTTGACTGGTGATGGGTGGCTGTCTGTCCTTTATTGTTCGAAGCTGGACTCGGAGTGCCCAGGAGGAAACAAAGCTATGGCTCGAGGCTGGAGAATTATCCGATACCCCTAACCCTACCTTTTCATGTGCCTAACTCTAACCCTAGTCTACGGCTGGTATCACCTATCTGTCGATCTTCTCCAATTTCCACTACTAAACCCATAATGTTATCCCGAACTTTGCATGTGTATGCTCTCATTTGCTACAACCCCCGCTCCTTCGCATTCCTTTGTTCGGCGTTCCCCATATTTACCTGATTAGACCTCACCTGACTCTAGCACTCTAGTCTACTATTTGTCTGCAGCTTCCGCTTCTTTGCACTCATCGTCCGTCTGCTCATCTACTTCCTTGCTCATCCCGATTCTGCTCTACACACTTACCAGCTTCTGTCCATCTGTATTTCCCATCATGGCTCCACACACTGTTGAAGACTCAGCCTCCGAGCAAACAACTAAGGCTATTGTCGCTAAGCCCAAGCATGCCCCCTATGGAAAGGATGGCATGACCCCCCTTGAAGCACTTTCGCAAGGCCCCCAACTCGCTGGCATTCCTAAATTTGTGTCTTTCCATGAGCACCGCACCCATATCCTCGAACATATGGCATGTGCCTTTAGAGTCTTTGCGCGTAAGGGCTTTCAGGAGGGACTGGCTGGCCATATTTCTGTCCGCGACCCCGAAAATCCCCACACATTCTGGACAAATCCCCTAGGCCGTGCATGGTCGCTGCTTAAGGCAAGCGACATGATTCTGGTCAACTATGAGGGGAAGGCTATTGGTGGAAACATGACACGTCCGGCGAATGCTGCGGGATTCTTGATTCACGGCGCCCTGCACAAGGCACGCCCTGACGTCAATGCAGCTTGCCATGCTCACACCATCTATGGAAAGGCCTGGTCTGCATTTGCCCGCCCGCTCGAGATGCTGAGCCAGGATGCATGCATTTTCTACGGCAAGGCCCAGGCTGTATACGAGGATTTTGGCGGCGTCATTTTCAATGACGAGGAGAGCAAGAGGCTTGCGGACTCGCTCGGCCCAGAGGGCAAAGTCATGATGCTAGCCAACCATGGCCTCCTTACTGTTGGTCAAACCGTCGACGAGGCTGCCTATTTGTTTACCATCTTTGAGAGGAGCTGCCAGATTCAGCTTCTTGTCGAGGCTGCTGCTGCCAATGGAATTCCTAAGATAATCATCGGCGATGAGGTTGCGGCTTACACCCAGAAGATGACAGCTAACCCCGACAGCCTGTACTGCGACTTCCAGGCCGACTTTGAGACCGAAGACGAGCTGACAAACGGCTCATTCCGCGGGTAAGACATCTAATTGTAAAGGCGTGGTATAGCGCCGTTTTAGAATCTGCTTGCTGGTGGTGGTGCTGGCTGCTGTTTATTATGGTTATTTGCTAGTTGCTGGCGGAGGGTGTTTGGATTGTTGTTGCGAGTTCATGTGCCTATTTATGAATAAATTTCACTGGCTGATATTTCTCCTGTCTCTATACACCTACCAGCCCCCCTGCAATTCCCTCGCTATGTTGCTACCAGCGACAGCCTTCTCTCTTTGACAAAATCCATCCATGTAAATAGTGGCTGGTTGCTGCTTTGACGACATTCCCATAGAGCTTTTAGAATCTCGGCGGCACGGCCAAAGTTCCACATGCCAGTGCTCTCTGCATTCGCATAGAGCATTTTCAGAAACCTGGCTTGCAAGGGCTCGCCCATAGCTTCAGCACCAGCAATGAACAGGGGCCACACAATGCCTGAGTTTACGATCGAAAAGTTATGTTGTTCGTATTTATAGAGCTCCAGCTCGGAAATAGTCTGATTGACCCAATGTTGTAGCATAAGTGGATGCACTTTGCGGATACGGCGATCAAATAATATGAGAACGGCACTGTGAAAGGCTGTTATCAGATGTGGCATGATGCTGAGTTTCACAACAGAAGGCACGGGGCCTGCCTGCTGAGCACTTTCGCGCTCTGTTGAGTATTCCCATTCGCAAATATCAATTTCCAGCTTCTGACAGGCATCTTTTAGATTGAATGTCACTGTAAAATCAGGTGAGGTACGTTCAACTAGGTGCACTTCGTTGGCTAGAAATGTGATTCGCAAAACATACGACAGCAGCTCTCCGGGAATTCCATAGATTTCCACAAAGAAGCTTAGGCCGCTCTTGAGACTAAAGACCCCAGGATCTTCGAAGAGCCCATGCTCAAAGTTTGTGCCACACTGTTGATCAACATTTCGGCCAACAAAGAGACTGTTTGTTCTTAGAGAGGGGAACAGCATCTGGTCTAGTGGGATTGAAAGATTGCTCATGGGTTGGCGATCAAGGGGATACATGAAAGTGCTTTCCTCAATAATGCGCAGATAAAGATAAATGCAGTGTAGAAGCTTTATCTTTCGTGACTTTATGGCCTTTAATATCCCGCGGGCACTAATGAACAATTCTGCACTGAGCAGGAACGACCGGACTTCATCTTGTTGTCCGGTGATGACCTGGACGAAGAATATTAGCACAGGCCTGAGAACGCTGTTGGATAAATAGCTGTACGTACCGCAATAGTCACTATAGTCAGCATGGACATCAGTATGTCCTTGTATCTTGCCCTGCCTTCCCCGAAGAACTCCGTCTCGCCTGAAAGTTCCAGCTGCATTTTTGCACACAGCCAGAACTGCCCCCCAACACAACGCCAATATGTGTTCTTGCTCTTGTACGACCGGTTCAAATTGTCCCAATTGAAGGCACTGACGGCAAGGATAGCGTAGAAAAGGGCTGCATGAGCATGGTTGATCTTCTTGAACACGGCAAGATCTGAAAAAGCTGATAAGGCCCGAGGGAAGTGGAGGATACTCCACGGAGGCTTCTGTGAGCGGAGTGGCGAGAATATTTTGCCCATCTGGCACTTGTAATGGTTTAGGAGAAATTGTGACTGGAGCATTACTGAAGGGTCTGGAGTATGAGCAAAATTTGGAGCGATTGATATATGAAGCGGCGAAAGCGTTGATAGTTGCAATATGTTAATTGTGGAAAGATAGCCAGCGGGGTCTAAGATCGCAGAAGCATCAGATGTTGGATTTGCGGAGACATCAAGGGGAGGGCTAAATTGCTAGACGAGTTATCGAGAGTCTAGCCAGACAGCGGGCGGTAAGTTTGATTCTCCTATGGATATATGCTCAAGGTCTTCTTTGCTGTTGGCGGCCAAGTCCGAGATAACCGCAGTGCTGGCCATGGCGCATGGCTCTGCGTTTGCTAGCGTTGGGGGGGGGAGGGGGCGATATGGGAAGATTGCACTGTAAATTCGTCTTGTGGCGATGAGTCTCTTGGCCCGTCTGCCCTGAAGATAGCGAATGGCCCGGCGTGAACTAAAGATGGAGAAACACCCGTGTCTGTATTGTCTAGCAATCCAGACTCCAGATTGCTTAGGAGAGCGTCAATCTCATCCAAGTGGACCATTTCCGTTAGATGATGTGACATTATATGCCGCTGGTCCTCTGTGTTTACACAAGCGCATATAAATTAGCAAACATTGTACTGGATTAAAGCTAATGTAGGAGAAACTTCCACTTACCCGTGAAAAGCATCCGGCGACCATGACCACCATAGTGCTCCGCCTGGCCAGTACCTGGCCGTAACTTACCTTGATGATGCAATATAAAGCAAATCCTTGCCTTGTAGCCGGCGCATACAAGCTTCGAGCGCTCACATTGTAGGCAAAGTGGGTGTGTTTCATCACATTTAACTTTGCGAGCTCTGCAAGTGAAGCAGCCACCAAAAGAGCGCACGCGGGTAGATTTAGAGGGTTTAGCGGTGCTTTTGGAGGGCTCTGTTTCGGACAAGTCAGAGTTCTTCTTGCCAACTCTTGATTTCAGAGTTAGTTTTATTTCTTTATAGCCTGAGCTGGCAGTTTTTGCTTTTGCCGGCGACTGTGAGGTAGTGGTCGCAAAGGAGCAGAGGCCTTCATTTTCCAAACGTTTTTGCGAGCGCATGTGAAATGAAGTGCAATTGAGACTCTATACTTCTATCACACCGAGCAAGCTCACCCTATAAGCTAGAAGATATCGACAAAGGTTCCTAGAAGCTCGCAAAACTTGTCTAACGGGATCTTGCTTCTGCTCGGGGAAACCTGCTACTTCTGTGCCGCCGTCTCCAAAAGGATTAGACCCACTTTACGGAGCATGCAAGGTCACAGCCAATAAAACTAGGCCAAGGACTTCTTAGTAATCATGATTTAGCAGACGCTGAATGGTGGTGTATGTGATACCGCCTTTAGGATTGTGTTGTCGGAGGTAGTACATGGTGTGGTGTGCGACCTTGATCTGAGATGGCCTGGCAGGTATAGGTTTTCATTCTTTCATTCTTTCATACTTTCATACTTTCATTCTTTCATTCTTTTAATATCAGAAATTTGTATTTATCGCTGCAATTGTGCTTCTTGGAGTGTCTCTCCAACTAGCAGCTGTGTTACTCATCTGTATAGTGTCCATTATCCCCGTCTCCAACGATTGGAGGCAAAAAGTATTTGACATTGGGGTAGGCCTATCGGGGTTTGGCGGTGCGATGCCCACTATTCATTCATCAACTAGGCGCCTCTACTTGTCGCAAACTAGAGAGCTGGAAACACTCATCTTCGTTCCAACTACTCTATCTGAAAATCTCGCCACGGTAGACTACTGCCGTGGCTTTCGCTTCGGGGTTTTCTAGCATGTCTCCTTTGACGTGGGCTTGCACTCCAATCTCGAGCATCCGGCGTAGGTTGACCAGAGTTTGGGCTGAGTACCACGCCACATGGCCACTAATGGTTAGATTGGGAATTGGCTGCTCCCCTTTCTCGGGGTCGGGAATCAGCGGGGACGTGCCCTGACCGGCCGGCTCTTTTTCAAACACATCGACGCCGGCTCCAAATATTCTGCCTGATGTAAGAGCATCGGCTAGTGCTTTCTCACACACAATGCCTCCGCGGGCAAGATTGAGAACGAGAGCTTTGGGCCTCATTTCTGAGAACTCGTGTGACGATATTAGCCCAATGGTATCAGGGTTCTTGGGACAGCAAACCACAATTGTAGTGGCGGAAGCAATGACATCGCGGAACAGGGTGCGCCCACTTCTAGCTGTAGAGGCATCTTTGCGCTCTGCTATCAGAACATTGTTGAATCCAACCCCTCTGGCCAAGGTTTCAATCTTTTTCCCCAGGGCGCCATAGCCAATGATTCCGAGTGTCTCTTGGGCACAGCTCAGAGGGGGGCCTTGTTCCCATAGAGACATCAAAAGACCCTTTTTGACCCAGGTCTTGCCCTCGCCCGTGACCTCGTTGTGGACACGGACAACCTTGCGACGACAGGCGAAATAAAGGGCCAGGAAATGCTCGCCAACTGCATCCACATTGCTTTGGGGACAGTTGGTGACGGTGATTCCAGCCTTGGCAAATAGGGCCCGATCAACGAATTCGATTCCTGTGGCTGTAATCGCAATACACTCAAGCTTTGGGGCCTGGGATAGATGAGCTGCGGTGATAGGTGTAGTGCTTGCTATAACGATGGTTGCATCCTTGATACGATCTCCTATTTGGTCGTTGGTGCTGACTTCGTAGTACTCGATGGTGTGCGGAAAATCAAAAGACAGGGAAGGCGAGTTAACCAGCTCGAGCACCACAATGTGATGTTTCTTTTGGGGAGGTGGCGCCGACATTGTAGGAGAGAACTGAGGAAAAGAAAATAAAAAAAGAAAGAGAGAAGTATATCTTATCCACGTGGCTGTTCTTTATCGTTGTTATATTTTACCCGCTGTTGTTGTTGTTGTTGGAGAAGATACGCACCCCACGGCCGCCCCAAGCCAAGCCTCTTTTATATGCTAATAGCAGTATTACTTTTCTCCATCCGTCACTTCCCCTCCCCTCTCGCTAGAATTAGTTGTGGAACCCTAGTCAGAGTGCATACAAACTTGCATTAATCCCTCAATACTCTGCACAAAAGGCTAGTTGGTTAGTCGAAGCTAACAACTGATAGGTCTGCGGCGCCTTGATAAAGCTCCTAACACATAAAAAAAAAGAGGTATCATAATTAAACTGCCATATCCCTACCTTCCACACCCGCAGCTTAGATCTCTCCGTGGCGACTATTTCCCAGCAACCGTCGCATCTTGTGAGCCTCCACGCTACTCTCTAGCCTTTTCCATGTTATCGGAGTAAATCTTCCCCGCCTTCATCCACCAGCCTGTGATCAAAAACGTCAGGCCACCAATAACCACACAGGTGTAGTTCATGTTTTGCGCAGTAACCGGCTTGACATATGGGAAGGAGAAGAAGACAATGGCAAAAGCCAGCCATGCAATGGTAACGCAGTTGACAAAAAATCCAAGCCCGCCGCCCATGTGGAACACTCCTTTGTGCATGTTCTTTCTGCCAGTAAGAATATTGGTGACAATAGGAAACATGTAGGCAATATTGTTTACGGTGACAGCAGTTCCAAGTAGCGAGTTAAATGCTGTAGACGAGCCTAGATACAGGCATCCCAGAAGAGCAACAATAGTAGAGACAACGCACTGCGCATTAATAGGCACTTCGAAGCGCTTCGAAACCTTGGAAATGGCTGAAGAGAATGGCAGGGCTTTGTCACGAGCAAATGCCCAAACAACACGGCTAGTAGACAGCTGTGAAGAGACCATGCAAGGGCCAAGGGCAATGAATAGGATAAAAGTCAGGCCAAAAGCACCCCCAACAGATTCAGTGGCTTGGTGGAAGAGCTCAGTCAGCGGCAGGCCGGTGTTCGTGGTGGTGAGGGCATCGAAGTCCTGGATGCAAAACATCAAGGAAATGAGGTAAGTGAGGCCAGTGACAAAGGCAATGCACAGGGTTATGGCAATGGCAAGGGGCGCGTTGCGCGAGGGCTTTTATACTTGTTAGTGTGTCTTACAAAGTGGGCTGACGTAGTGCATAGGACTTACGTTGGGCATTTCTTCGGTAATGTGTGTGATGCCGTCGAGGCCCCCGAGAGAGTAAAGCGGGTTGACTAGGCCGGTGATGAAGCAAATAACATTGTTTTCCCAGCCCGTATTGTTGATCCATGTGCGGAAGACGAACTTTTCGTCGCGATAGCTTGGAGAGCATGTCACAACCGTCACCAGTACCACAATCCAGCCAATCTGCAGGTAGAACAAGGAGAACTTGTTTAGTGCAGGAATTGCGCGGTTCCCAAACATGACGACACTCGAAGTGAGAATGTTGAGAACCTGGAATATCAGGAAGGTATGCCAAGTCTTGATGACGAAGTCTGAGTGCCAGAGGGCTGCCAGGGCCATAAGGAGCTGGGCATACATGAGATTAGTTGACGCAGTAGTGAAGATCCCTACAACGGTGTAAGAGTCAGTCAACTTGTGAGTTTCACGATGCGCCCAACTGCCTTTTAACTTACATCCCGACACGCTAAACCAGCCTGTCAAAAAAGAGAGAGTGCCACTGTATTTTTTCGGTGCAACAGCTGCAATCCAGTGGTACATGCCACCTGATGTGGGATATGAAGAAACAAACTCCGCTAGAGAGGCACCCAGGAAGCACTGCAAAATAGTCACTAGAATGAAGCCATAGATGACAGCTCCGGGGCCGCCAGCGCCGATTTCTGTGATGAGTGCCAGGCCAAGGCCAGTCCACGAAATAGTGGTAGTTGATGCCAAGCCAATAAGCGATAAGATGCCAAAGTGGCGCTTAAGTTCTTGTTGATGCCCTAAAAGAGAGAGAGAGAGAGAGCATGTCAGCTTGGCATAAAATGACGGCCATTCACTCAATGTGCATGTGGAGAACTCACCCATCTGTGCAAGGCGCATGGCATCAGCATCGCCTTCGGCAGTTTGTGATTCAAGGCTGGCTTTGACGCCAAACTCTTTAGAAGCCACTTGGGCTAGATCTGAATCTGCCATGATCTTTGGATGGTACGAAGTCGACTTGAAAAAAAAGGGAACGAGAGAAAGCAAGCGTAGAGGGCAAGCAATGGAAAGAGGATTGGGCGAAATGAGGCAGGACATACGAACTGAAAAACGATGATTCTCGGTATCTATATACATCGACTTTCTCAGGAGCCTGATAGCAAGAAACTATATCCAATTCAGTAGACTTATCCTACAGCTTCATTTCCCCCTCCTGCTCCTCCTCCTCCTCCCCCTTACCCCGGACAGTCCTGCCCGCCCCCATCCTCTTGCTCTTGTTAGCACAAAAATGCAGTTCAGGCTCCGATTTGTTTTTGCGCTAACTGATAATATCTTTCTGTCTTGTCCTATCGCGCTTATCAAAAAGGCAGAGCCCGGCTAAGTTTGGCGGTATCAATTAGACAAACTCAGTGTCTCGCCCTCTAGTAGCCTCTAGGTTGGAACTAGGTTAGCTAGGAACATGGCATCTTTTTGGTGCAAAGAACGGCTAATTCGCCCGGGCTGTAGACTAGCTTGAAGGACAACAACCGGCGAAATTGCCCATGTGTATGGCACCCCCCCCGCGAGCTCTTGGCTGCAAGTATTCCCTTCGTTGTCGAGAGTGTCTCGAAGGATACTAACTGTACTGCTCCCTTTTTGGGTTAGGGTTAGTCGAATGACTGTGTGCATAGATGGCAAGTACCACACACAGAGAGTCATCGAGTCGCTGTATTTCCCCCCACTATCCCAATAGGAAACTACCTTCCTTGGCCTGTCCTCGAGGAGCTAGAGCCACTGCTTGTCAGTCAAACCTTCTATTGTCGTCTTGCTACCCCGATCTTGGGATACGCCAAACCTGGTATACACACGGACAGTCACATGAACTCAGCGTCCCCCCCTATCAACACCACGATGTCGTAAATATGACACAATGCGCCCGTTGCTTTGCTTTGATCGAAGCTTTCGCCGGTTTGATTAGAGATGTTTGTGTTGTTCTGTCAATTCTTATTGCCATATCTGGTGCTTGCTTTGCCCGCTTGATCTTTTCTTCAGTCTACGGGAGGCCTTGGTTATCATGGAATTCTGGGTCTTCGGTCAAGTCCGGCCCGGGCATCCTGTCACAATTTAACCTTCCTACAGTGCTTTAGAGCTCGTCCTTAGTAGGGAGAGAAGGGGGAGGCAACTCGATTTTTACAGGATCGGCAAAGGAACAAGGGCTGTTCGCAATGGCGTTAGCGCCCTTGATTAGTCGTTTAATACTTGCATTTGCAGACCTGAGTTTCTGCTTACAGGAACTGCGGGCTTAAATCACACAATATATCCAATTCACAGCAGGCAGTAAACTTAGTAGTACTAGTAGGAACTATTCTAATCGCGACTTGAGAGTCTATTTCATCAGGTCTTCGTCCGTTTAAGTAGAAACTTACACAAATGGTAGAGATCTTACTCGTCCGCTACAAAAGCCCTCTTGCTAGGCAACGCACTATGGATGGTTTAGCTACATGCCACGCCGGAGGACGACGACCTATGGGGATTTGTACTAAACGGGTAAGTTGGAGATAATCATCCGGTAGGTACCAGCGAACGATATTTTGATCCAGCTTCTATGAATCCCACGACGGAGATAGTCATGTGGGCATTATCAGAACAGCGAGCCGTCTAGAAATTTAGAAATTCGCTGCCACGTTTCTGTCATGTATAATTAGATCGTTTTCCCCAGTCCAAACTCACGTCAGATTCTCTCTGGATCGACAAGCTCTTGCCTTCGACCTCACATCAGCCCCTCCTTCCAGCTTTGGTGCTACAGCCTTCACGCCACCCCCCCCCCCCCCCCCTCGTTCCTTCTATCCTTTGTTTTCCTTGTTCGGCATCATGGTCCTCCTGCACAAATTCACTCTTCTAAATGCAGCCGCATTAGCCATTACAGGAGCTGTTGCTTACTCTAGCAAACGGCCCCAGCTGGGCAAGAATGCGCAGCAGCTTCTCGACCAGTCTATGGTCTGGATGGACGATTTCTATGATGCAAAGGCTGGCTATCTGTATGACTTCAGTGCCGCCGTTGCTCTTCGTCATGAAACTCGTAGCTCCGCTTGGTATGCGTTTGGTCTGCTGGCCCGTAATCGCGGGTCGGATGTAAAGAACGCGGAGAAGATCATCACCAACATTATTGGCGGCCAGTTCAAGGACCCCAAGGATCAATGGTATGTAACGGTTCCCTACTATGCTCTATATAAATCAACGCCTAACCTTCATGATATTCATTTGCAGGTACGGCGACTATCAGCAGGAGCCTGAGGAGCCTGAGCTTGGTTCTCCAGCCTATCCCCCAACTATGTACGGTTCGTGGGATCCAAACTGGCGTGGCTTCATTGGAACCACCTTTATTATGATGATGGAGGAGTTCCCCCATCTCCTGAGCAATGATACCCAGGATCTGATTCTGGAATCTCTGCACAATGCTACCAAGGGAGATGAGTACCGTGTTGGCGGTGTCGACGACGATAACCTGTACGCGTCGTACAGCAACCCCGTAAGCATTCTTAGTCTACCTCCCATCATCTCTAGACTGGCTCTATTTTACTAATTCTACCTCTTCCAACGCCCATAGTCCATTATGCGTGCCTTCGCCTCAGGCTGGACCGGCCGTCGTCTTGGTGAGACCAACATGACGACCGGCGGAGAACAGTACGCCAAGGAGATAGTTGATCTCTTCAACCGCAACAACACGCTGTCAGAATTTAACTCGGGAACCTACACAGGTGTGTCGCTTTACGGCCTTCTTTTGTGGTCCAAGTACCTTCCTGAGGACTCCATCATGCGCCAGAATGGTCCCCGCATGCTGCTCGAAACGTGGAAGGCTGTTTCCCAGCTTTGGCACCCTGGTATGAAGAACATGGCTGGCCCTTGGGACCGCTCGTACGGCTTTGACATGAACCGTTATGTTTCGTTGATGTCTTTGTGGTTTTGGATTCTCCTTGGCAAAGAAAATTCGTCGCTCATTGAAAAACCCTACGTTATGTCTCATATGGCTGACTACGCCTATGCTCCTTTGTTTGCTGTGCTGGGGGAGTATCACAAGTCGCTGCTTCCTGCTGAGCTTATCAAGGGTCTGTCGACCTTCGGTGGAGAGCACACGTTCACAGCTTCGACCTACTACCCCCCCTACGACTACTACCCTCGCAACATCACCACATGGCTGTCCGAGAACATTACTATTGGCGCAGAGGCCTTCAACGAGAACGTCATTGGCGGGCCCGCGCGCTCGCAAACGTCCTTCAACCCCGCTGTTGTGCAGTGGAAGAACGGCGAAGAGATTATGTTTATTTCTCTTTATTCCACCGAGAAGTCTATGCTGGTTGATGTGGCTCCCAACAAATTGAAATTGACGTATCCTAATGGCACCGCCGACTCTATCTTTAGCTTTGTCGTCGCTTCCTCGCCCGACAAGGTTACCTACAGCGGCTGGGACGACGTTCCTGGGATCACTGTTACGGCCCAGGGCAACGTCAACCTTACGCACTCCCTGGACTTTGCTGGAACTTACGGTGGTGCTAATAAGCCTATCCGTGATTTTGAATTCTGGAACTTTACTTACTCCATGCCCCAGAACTTTGTGGGCACCCCCTACATTGAGCTTTCTCTGATTGAGGACTAGGAATCGTAGCAACGAACAAGGTCATCATTTTTAACCTTGCCTAATGGACGTAAATATTCTTTTTAATGAACATGAATTTGCCGGTAGTCTAGTAATTACGTTAATGGAACGATAGATCACACTGGATCTTGGATATTTTGTGAATGTTGACAAGTGAACAACAAAAAATGCCATGGGTTTAGCACACTTTGCAGCACGTTGAGTCGCTCTGCATAAAGTAATAGTCATTCCTCTTTCATAATGGCGGTGGGTTGGCTTCATTATTCTTGTTTGATGGTGTAGCATAATGTCTGTTATTACTACGAGATTGGACTTTCTGGGGGACGGACTCGGCCCAGTGGACTGTACTGAGACTCTGGTTGATGCAGGTAGATCTGTTCTGTTGCCAGCTTTGTCTATGTATAATGCAGCTATACATGGACGATAGAGTGGTATGTATCGTTGATGTGACGCTTACGGGTCCGGATCACCGGCCATTCTCGCCTGCAAGAGTAACATTGGGGTGTCAGTTTTTTCCAGGAACTCTGAAAAAAGGAATGGTTTGCCATCACTTACACGTTTGGCGCCAGGGCCGCCGAGCTCTCTCTCCAGACCGCCCTCAAACTCCCGGGGGTACGACTTCCGGTCTGGGTAAATGGTAGAGACGCCACCAACGACAGAAAGGAAAACCGCAGCAACAGTAGCGAACATTATGGCGCCCTTGCCGGCAGTAGTCCATGTGTACTCGTAAGGGGAAAAGATTGCCAGACGGTCGTTGTCTTCGTGAACAGGCTCGCCAAAGTTGCGGCGCTCTTGCTTGTCCCACCAGTCGCCGTAGGGATCGCGAAACTGGCGCTTGATGTAGGGAGGGTTAATGTAGCCACCGTTCTGTCGACAGAAATGGAGTTAGAAGCTATACTTCCGAGTGCCAAGCGCTGTTGTAGGGTGCCAATGGGTGCCAATGCGCGTAATATCACTTACCATTTCGGGGTCCTCTAGCTCAGTAAACACCTTGCGCTTGGTCTCTTCGGGGAAGTGCTTCTCAACAGCCGAGCGGCCAACAATAGACTCCGGAAGAAAAGTGCGCTTTTGGACGACTGGAATCTGTCTGTGAAAGGCACGCAGCGCCCGGAGCGCAGCAAGGCGTTGGGGAACCATCTATGGTGCGCAGTAGAGGAAAGGTAAGTAAGGGCTAGTACCGCAGCCAGCACGTGGGTCATGGGAATATACGAACCGTGGCGAAATGGCGATTTGTTGCCGAGCACAATGAATAATGGAAAATATCGGGGAGCTAGCCAGAGCTAGATCTGTAATTGGATCGTAGTCGTGAGGCGCGCCTTGTCTTTATGAAGAGAGAATTAGTGATATGATTGATAATGTGTAGCAGCACATGAGATGCTGAAGACTAGATCCACCTCAGTGTTCTCCACTGGCACCCCATTGGCTGGCTGTGGAGCAGGGCATTTGACTTGCTGGCCCACTAGACAAGGCTGAAGCAAAATACTTCCAATCCTGCTCAAAACAAGTGCAGCGTCAAGTACCCTCCCCCTCTCCCTTGAAGCTCTCCACACCGACCCACAAATTTCCATATTTCCCAATCAGGCACTAAACCTCCTACATGCATTACCAATCCTCATTACAGCCTTCCCATAATATTTTTTTTTCGTCCTGTCCACACATCATCGCTGATTTTGACTTTATCTTGCCATAATTATCTCAGTACAGCCTTGGCCATGCTCAAATTTCACCACAATACTGGTTGAAAAGCGACGATTCGACCGACCCCCTTATTGCCGCATATAACGCCGATTCCAGCGGACACGGTGCCCAAGTATCTTTCTTGTCGCCTCCAAAGCCCAAACAAAAAATTAGAAAAGGCCTATTATGACCGGTTTCGCGTCCACCGAAGATTTCCACGCTCTTCGAGATTCAACGTCGCCTCTTTCTGACTCTCGGCCTCGAACACCCACACCGCCTCCAGGCTTTACGTCACCTCTGCCACCCAATTCAAATGGCCACTCTCTAGATTCTCTAAATGGCGATAAAGCATTGCCAGTCGACGCTTCTTCAACCCTAGCTGCCACTACCCTTCCCGCCCAAGACTCAGTTGAAGACCGGCCATCAAAACGTCGGCGTGTTGCTGTCAACAACGATACTACCACCAATTTAGACGGCACCTTGAATGGCGCCGTTACGCCAACCAGGAACTCGTCAGCGCGCAAAAAAGTCGAGTCGCCACCCTGGAAGAATGCTGCTGCTGAAGGGCCAACTACCATTGTCGAAAATGGCCGTCGAAAATCAGGACGCATCAGCACAGTACAACTGCTCCAGCGCAACGTTACCGCGATAAACTCTTCTTCGCCACCCTCTACATCGTCACCAGCTCTCAGAAGAGACTCTCGCACTGAATCTACACCTTCCATAGCTGTAAAGCAAAATGCATCCACAAATCCACCACCCTCGTCCACTGGTCGAAGATCTGCCCGGTCAATAGCAACAGCAACAAACGCACATCAAACCACCCCCGTCACCCGGCCAGCGCGTCGAAGCTCAATAGCAAGAGAATCTCGCGTGCCCCCAAGGACCTCTAGAAAGCGATCGCCTTCTCCCACTCCCCAGCCAACGCGACAATCGTCGCGCACAACCCGAACAGCCCCCCGCATTTCTCTCGTGTCTCGCTCTCTAGCAAGTTTTGATAAACCACGACGAACGTCCATTCGAACTCTACGCAATGCTCCTATCCTCCACACCGAAGTCCCCTTAGTCCACCCCGGCCAGGTCCCTCTCCGCAAACGAATCGGGCCTTCATTTGAAGAGTTTTGGGACATAGCTTCGAGTCGTCCCGTGGAAGAAGGCGGCCTCTTTACGCCAGAAGATGGGCCACCATATACTGATGAAATGGCTACAAGGGACGCTCAAGCCATTATCCGAATCGAAGAGGAGCTAGAGCCTGGCGGCCTGTTATCACAGCAACGCTGCTCCTTGTTTGCGCCAGAAAATGCCGAGGAGCCAGGCCGCCAGTGGGCGCATTACGATCATCTCGTCAAAGCCGCTCAAAACATTCGCCGGTTGATGATTGCCGAGCAAACCCGCCACCGCTTGGCAGCAAAGAAGTTGGCCGACGCATGTCGCGACGAGTGGCTTCGTAGACAGCCCAAGTCCGACCAGCAGCTAGAAACGGAGGCGCGAACTCGCAATATTGCCAAGTATCGGATAGTTACAAGGTCCATAGCAGGCATGTGGGAGAACGTGCGAGGCGAGGTCAACAGGCGACGCCTAGCAAGATGGGAAGCTGAAGAGCAGAAACGAGTTAAAGCCGCCCTCAATGAAGCTGTTAACATATCGGAACAAAAGCTCCAAGCCCGAAGGAATACTATGGACGAGGGGGAGAGCGATGCCGAAGATATTATTGTCAACTCTCCAATTGCACATAATCTAGGCGACGACCTAGATATGATGACAGATACAGCAGAATCGGTATCTGAGAACGAGGACGACGTCAATGATTCCGAGAGTGATGCGACTGTATTGGACGATGATGATATGAGCGACAGTGTCGATGAAAGCGATGATGGGTTGTCTTCCTTTGACAAGGATGAACGCAAAACGGAGGTTGATGACGACGAAATTCTAACGCCCGATCAACTGCGGGCAAAGTACGCCGATCTGCCCAGGATATCCCATAAATCAGGCACCGAGACTGATGCCATCGTGATCAAGGCCGATGACGCTGAAACCTCTGACGAATCAGTCGATATGGATGACGATCTTGGATCAAGCGACATGTCTGAAACAGGGTCCGAAACTGGATCTATTGGCGGCAATATCGACGACGATGATGATTCAGACTCGGACGGTGAAAGCGACGGTGCCACAGGTCTGCTAGGTATGCTATTTGGAAAACAGGAACTTAGAAATTTCAAACAAGAAGAAACGCCTGACGACACGCAATCCAACGCGGCCTCTGAGGCTCCTCCAACTGCATTAGCCGATACAAATGGTCAGCCTGCAACTCCTATAGTCGCAGCTTCGCCTATGGCAATAGACAGCAGCGAACAAGCTGACTTGGATGCAATAGCTCATGTATCAACCAACAGACGAAATACCGAACCTGCCTCGACTAGCCAAAATGTAAGTTGAGCGAATCTTCTTATTCATAAACTTCCAACACATCTATATTGGACACAAGCTTACACATACTTAGACCGAGCCCACTTTAGGTGCTTTCTATTCAAATATTTCACCAGAGACACGCGATGAAGCCAGAACGGCTACGCATACATCAATGGAGCCTGCGAACGTCCCAATTCCAATGGAAATCGACGAACCAAGGAATGACACAGACCCCCCCATATCCATTACCACACTACAGCAGCCAAATACACAAGCCGCAATACAGGACCCCAGTGTGCAAGTCGTCTCGTCTGTGGAGCCAGTCGAAAACAAAGTCTACCAATCCTTTCATGAGTTGACAGCATCTTCTAACCCGACATCCGAAAGTCGGGAGTTGTCAACAGTGCCAACAGAAGCTGTCCCTAAGACCGAGATTCCCTTTCTTCTTCGTGGTACTCTCCGCGAGTATCAACACTATGGCTTAGATTGGCTTGCTGGGCTTTATGCCAACAACACAAATGGCATTCTTGCAGATGAAATGGGCCTTGGAAAAACCATTCAAACTATCTCTCTCCTTGCCCATCTGGCATGCCAACACGGCATCTGGGGACCGCATCTCGTTGTTGTCCCCACTAGCGTAATGCTAAACTGGGAAATGGAGTTTAAGAAGTGGTGCCCTGGCTTCAAGATTATGGCGTACTATGGCAGCATCGAAGAGCGGCGGCGAAAACGCCACGGTTGGAACAACGACGATCTTTGGAATGTCTGTATTACATCATATCAGCTTGTGCTTCAGGACAACCAGGTGTTTCGACGCCGCAAGTGGCACTATCTCATTTTAGATGAGGCTCACAACATCAAAAACTTCAAGTCTCTTCGATGGCAAACGCTTTTAGGCTTCAACACGCAAGCTCGTCTACTAATTACAGGCACCCCTTTGCAAAACAATCTAACTGAGCTCTGGTCGCTGTTGTTCTTCCTAATGCCCTCTGAAAATGGGGTTGGTGGCTTTGCCGACCTCCAGGAATTCCACGACTGGTTCGCAAAACCCGAGTCGCAGATTCTTGAGAGCGGCAAGGAACAGCTCGATGAGGAAGGGCGAGCTATCATTTCCAAGCTTCACAAGGTACTCCGGCCTTACCTACTACGTCGTCTAAAGGCCGATGTCGAGAAACAAATGCCAGCAAAGTATGAGCATGTCGTGTTTTGTCGACTATCTAAACGCCAGCGCGAGCTTTACGATGGCTTTCTTGCTAGAAGTGATACTAGGGCAACTCTTGCTGGTGGCAACTATCTGTCCATCATCAACTGCCTGATGCAGTTGCGCAAAGTTTGCAATCACCCAGATCTCTTTGTCGATCGCCCTATCCAGACGTCTCTTCGTCTAGAGAAGAGCGTGCCGTCTGAATTCGCCTTGACGAGCAAGATTGTCAAGCATCTATGTTTTACCACAACCCCCATTTCTCCGGTTAGCCTGTCTTTCCTGAACCTAGTCCCCGCTGAGCATGAAAGAGCTTCTTCTGAGCATGCTTTGCGAATCTCGGAGCTTTGTGCCCAAGACGAGCTGATTAGTGTTCGCGAAGCACAGAAAGAGCGTGCCCTTCTAGCGTCAACCACACTTGATCCTACTACGGTCGAGTCGAGCATCTCCTTTCTTGAAGGTTCTGCTCGCTGGGGCCGCTTCGAGGAGCTTCAGCACTGTATCTATCTCAACGCTCTTCGCTGCCAACAAAGGCCGATTTATGGCAGGAATCTCACCGATTTCCTGACTCTTGATCTTGACAAGCGGCCCAGGATTCAACGCCCACGTGACCCACAAAAGCTGATGGAATGGTTCGAAAACAAGTCCTTTTTACTCGAGTCTATAGTCAAGGACATCGGCCAGCGATCTGAGGAGCTAGAAACGACGATCCAAAAGTTTGCCTGTGTTACCCCAGCAGTGGTCTCACGGGACATGCCAGAGCTGTTTCTCGGCTCTCGTTGTGTAGCTGCTTTCAAGGAGAAGGACTTTACGCTTTCAGCCCCCGTCCGCTGGAGCCCATTCATCCCGCCTGAGCGGCCTTTGGACCCGTGGCACGAGGCCCGCATTCGACTGAGCATTCAGTTCCCAGACAAGCGACTTCTCCAGTACGACTGCGGCAAACTCCAAGCCCTGGATAAGCTTCTACGTAAGCTTCAAAGCGGCGGCCATCGTGCCCTAATTTTCACCCAGATGACTCGAGTACTGGACATCCTTGAGCAGTTTCTCAATATCCATGGCCACAAGTATCTTCGCCTAGATGGTGCCACCAAGGTTGAGCAACGGCAGCTCCTTACCGATCGTTTCAATAGCGACAAGCGTATTCTATGCTTTATCCTGTCTACTCGCTCTGGCGGTCTCGGCATCAACCTTACCGGCGCCGATACTGTCATTTTCTACGACCAGGACTGGAATCCGGCCATGGACAAACAGTGCCAAGATCGCTGCCACCGCATTGGCCAAACACGTGATGTGCACATTTACAGACTTGTTAGCGAACACACTATCGAATCCAACATTCTGCGCAAAGCCAGCCAAAAGCAAATGTTGGATGATGTTGTTATCCAAGATGGAGGCTTCACCACGGACTACTTTAACCGTGTCAAAGTCCACGATGCCCTAGACGAGGATGACCCGGAGGCTGATCTGCAAAACGGCATCGCAGCTGCCAGCGCAGCCATGGACCGAGTGCTTGGAGGCGGTGCCAGTGGGAACTCTGCTGTGGGCCACCAATTTGAGCAGGTGGAGGATCGGGAAGATGTCACTGCTGCCCGCGTCGCTGAAAAAGAGATTCAAGATGACGAGGCTGACTTCAGCGAGCGCGCAGTGCGTGACGATTCGCAATCCCAATCGCTTCGTCCCTCCGAGCCGCCATCTGAAAGCCCTGTAACACCCATGGTAGCTGATTCGGTCAGTGGGATCGAAGTGGTTGCTGAGACCGACTTCAACGTTTACGGCAAGCCGATGAAGACGATTGACGACTTTATGCTAGACTGTATGGGCTGGATGCTCGAGGGCGTGCCACTGGAAATACCCAAGGACAAGAAAAAAAACAAAGGACGCAAGCGAGGCAAGGATACGCGCAGACGCTGATCAATGGACGCATTCGTCCATCCATGTACATATTAGAAGTCGTCTTCGTTCGCCGTTATATATTCTATCATGTGAACGACAGAGATGACATGACACTTCACTTCATATTATACCCAAGCTCTCTTCTCCTTTTTTCTGTTAAATCTGGCTAGTGTCCTACCCAATGTTCTTATTAACCTCCATCTCGTGAACACCTTTCTGCATGCTTCCATGTCCTTTTTGTTTTTTCTATCCTTCGTCCGCTGCTAGTGAAACGCCGACTGCTATTTCTTTTGCCCCGTGATGTTGCTTGTGCTCATCAACTCGCCAATATATTTTTGCAGGAATGCGTTGTTGCTATCTAATTGGCTGTGCTCGGCCTGTGTGGTTTCGATTTTCTGCAGTGTGTTCAGAAGCGCTTCTTGCAGGACACTGGCATCCCTGAAGCATGGCATCAGTACCGGCAGTGTAAATAGTAGGTAGACAGGAGCTACGTATGCATCTCTAGCTCATCACTCACTTTTGAAGTTCTTGTCGCAGTTCTGGCGATTCTTCCTCCTCCGGCTCTTGGCCATGGTCCTCTTGTTGGGGCTTTCCGGGCAACGAGGCTGACACGTGTGCTAAGTCTGTCTCCTGTTTCGGCGCGTCTGTTGGATAGGAGTCTTGCTCGGTCGTGATGTTACGGGTGCTTCCGTCGTCGTAGGGTCGTGTTTGTGCACGAGCCAGGTCGGTGTCATTGTTTGTTTGGGGTGTCGGCTCCATTGTAGCAACACTTCTATCAAGACTGGCATCCATAGAGTCCCGTCTGTTTTAGTCTGAATAAAGTTGAGCTGATGGCAAAGGTTGGGTTATTTGTTAGGTTAGGATATGCGCAGCTAAACAATTTCGTAACAAGTTTGGTCGTTCAGTGAGTGGAAGTCAAGTTTCCAGCATTCTAGGCCAAGCTTGCGGCAAGCTCGCTTGCTATGACGTGCACCTTGGAAATTGTGGAATAGCCGCACGTGATTGTGCATTTCCACTGAGACCCTAACCCTATGGTAGGGCTACTCATATGTCTCCTCTCCTTGCTCGAGACGCGTTCGTCAAGTCAAACTACACCAAGCACATCAGGGGGGATCTGTTGTCGACGCATGCTTTATCTTAATCCGTTCTCCAACTTATCAGCGGCCCCCAGTCTCGAAGGATTTCGTCAACAGCAAGCTCCAATCCTTCCACAACCTATTGACTTCCATAGAGCTGGTGAAGTCGACTTGGGACATCCTTCAACCTCGAAGCCCCCGAGACAAGTTGCTAGTGGAAAGCTCAGGGCATTCTGCTAAGTCAATGGACTGGCTAACCATGCTATACTTGATAAGGCGGTAAAGCCCGGCTAACTAACCCATGTGATACGCTTCTCAAATCGACTTTAATACTTGAATCGGCTTTGGCGAATCAAATAGGCTTGTCGCGGTTCGCCACCCCTATCTTGACAATTCACCTTGTTTATTTCTTAAATATTGTTATCAACCTTGGCCTGCAGTGCGTTGCCTCATTCTCCAAGTATACAGTAAACACGCGTTCGGGCCTCCAGCAAACGATGATGTCGCTGAAGTTACATCTGGATGAGTCTACGCCGCAGGCGATTTCGATTACATCTGCCATGGCGGGAACGAGCATGAACACCAATGCAAATGCACACGTAATTGCAGATAGTCATGCTAATAGTGCGCATGGGAATGCTGGCCTAAATGTCGGCATCAATCCCGGTGCTGATGTCAATGCTGATGCAGGCCCAGCGTCGGAGCTGCCCCGGCCCGGAAGCCCGCCCCAGACCAAGGCTCGAAAGGCCTGCCGTATGTATCCCCGTCCAATCCTTTGAGCACAGCCCGCCCGCTCAGATTTTGGGCAATCGCTAACTGATTGAATGTTGATCCGTAGTCAATTGCAGAAGACAAAAGGTGTGTTCGCGCGCATGCTTGCATACTTGCATATAATGCAGGGACAAACATAGCTACATCACTATGAATGGCTTTCTGCTTCTTCTACCCTTCACTCTTGACTGACATGTAGCTTCCACCTTAGATGAAATGTCGAATAGATAGCGGCGAAAGCTGTCGTCGATGCTCCAAGGCCGGAGTTCCTTGTGTTTTTGTCCCGCGAGCTAATGTGAGTTTATAATTTCAACTCCTCCTTCACTTCTGTTTCACATTCTCCATATGTCTTGCAGCGTGCTGTCATGTGACCCTGTGATGTATAGAACAATAGGCTAACCATGCATAGGCGTCGTATCTCCGCGACCTGATCGTGTCTTCAGACTCTCGAGACTCTGACCAGGTCTCATTCAACCGCTCTGTTGAGTCTCGGCTGAAGCGCATTGAGGATTACCTTGGTATCGCTGATGGACTTCCCCCACCCTCGCCACCTAGTGCTCAGGCTTCGGAGGTTAATGCTTCTGTCGATGCACCGTCCAGCCCAGACAGCGATGTTTTCTCTGCCCTCTGGCCTGCTGTCCTGGCCCTGAAAAAAGCCTGTACAGTCAATGTCTCGGCTCGCATCTGGGACCGCAGTGTAATTAAGGCCTTGTGGCGGACCTTTCATGATGCCATGCCTGGGCTGCACTTTCTGCCCTCCAAACAGACATTTTCATCTCCCCGACCGTTGCTTTTGGCAGGGATGCTGTATTGTTCCAGTGTTCGAGGCTCTGAAGAAGCGGCTGCGCTCTCAGCGGGCTATTTGTCAGTGCTTTGTTGTGCTATTGCACAACTATGTGTTCCCAATAGTGAAATCGGCACGCTGCCTCCCGACTTGCGAGAACGCGAGGAATGGGCCTTCCAAACAATTTTGGGCCTTATTCTCGCGGGCCTCTTACGAGAAGCCATCAATACTGAGACAGGGCTGTGGATTTCGTTGGCGTATCGTCTACTCTTAGACCACTGTCCATCTGAATCCGATGTAACCGTGCGAGGCCACGAGTGGCAGTGCTTGTTTTCAGGGTTGCAAATAGTTGATTTAGAACATGCATCTCTGGCACTGGCTTGCCCAGTGGTCCCAATGACGGCGCCGTTTCCACGGCTGCAAGTGCCGCTGCATGACCAGCTGTACCGACTCTCACGTATGATGCATACAGGATTGACTCACTTTACCGGCCGGGGTTTGCCCACGGTTTGGTCGGTTTTCAGCCAGGACACCGTAAACGCTATGGCATCGTCAACGCCCCTGCCGTTACAACTGCAGCAAATGCCACGGCCATCCCAAAATGCCCAGGTCCCGTTCACAGCAGTTGATGCGGCCGTGATCCGGGACTGGGCTCGCCAACTGGACGACTGGCTGGTTGAATTTTCGGGTCGAGCCTACGAAAGCGAGCACGAGAAGAAACTGGTGTTCCGGCAGTACGTCCTTCATCGCCTGTTTGTCCTGTCCATTTACCATCCAGCACGGGGCTGCAATCTGTTCGCTAATGAAATCACACCCAATGAACAGCACGAGCTTCTTGTTTCCGCAAGAGCAGCTGTGAGGTTACATGTGTACGACCCATCAATATGGTCTAACTGGGACCTCATTGTGATTACGTGGGCTGCTCTGATTGTGCTACAGGGCGTTGAAGGCGGCATGGGTGAGGCTACAGATCTTGAGCACGTTTCAGTGCATCTTAAAAACCTCAGCAATACAAACGAGCTTAAGCCGAGCATCCGTGAGCTGCTGGCTCTAAACCTACAGCAGCGAATGAGGAACATGCACTCGCCAGTTGATCTAATTAGCCAGCCTGGACCGGTCGAAATCGCCGAAGACGCCTCGAATTGGTATATTTTCAACGAGACTAGCTTGCAAGCAGGCTATGAGCTGTGGCAATACGACCAAGGCGGCGAGTTTAAGTGAGAGCGAGTGAGTGCTGACTGCTGTATAGACTGACTTGCATTGTCGCGGCTCTTCATATAATAGGCCCCATGCAAAGTATGTATGCTAATATTAGAAGAGTAGCCTTCGTAATTCAAACAATTTATGGTATATTTTTCGACTTCCTCTGATCTTTGACCACCCTCTACCAAATCAAACGGTTGCTTTTGTCATATCCACCTATTCATATCAACTATTTTTGGTTGTTCTTCTTTATGCTTCGCCACTCGGCTGCTAACGATCCGATAGTGCTCACCCCAGCTGTTATCGCACATACCAAAAAGACCTCTCGAAGAGCCTCGCTATAGGCCACAGTAATCAGTCTCACATCGCTCTCGGTGCCCAAGTTCTTGACCGCTGTGGCCCCAACCTTTAAGATCATTTCTGCGTCTACCCCAGGGACTGCCTCTTCTAGCTTTTTGGTCAAGGCCTGGGCAAACACCGACTGGGCAACAGCCACAAATACAGAGCCCCCGAGCGTTTGCAGGAACACCATGATGGCGGTGCCTGTGGCTACATCTGCCATGTCCAACACACTCTGTGCAGCCATAACCGGAAGCTGAAGTCCACAGCCCACACCAGTTCCTGCAATGAGCTGAACACCTACCCAGAGCGCAGGCGAAGAATTTACATCTAAAACTTCAAACAGGCTATATCCAGCGGCCATGAACACGCTGGACAGTATCATGAAGGGTGCAAACATCCCCGTGGCTGTCACCGCCATGCCAATGATCACCGAAAACACCACTACGATGAGTAGAAGTGGCAGATTCATGAGACCACTTTGAAGCGCAGAAGCTCCCTTAACTGCCTGAAACCAGATAGGCAGATAGTAAACACTCACAACGTAGGCGGCACCCAAGTGGAATGTGAAAATGGCGGCGCTCCAGACAGTGCGTTTCTTCATCACTCGAAATGGGATTGTGGCTTTGTCTTTGAGGTGGAACTGCAAAACAATAAACAGGATAAATAGAGTGCCAGAGGCTGCCAAGAGGCCAATGATGCGCGGCGAGCTCCACGGCAGCTTGGTTCCGGCCTGCTCAAGAGCTAGCAGCAGGCAGACGACCGAGGGTATGAAGAGTGCATTCCCGGGAAGATCTAGCTGGCCGATGATAGAAATGAGGGAAGGTTTGTTTGAGGCACGCTTCGGGATCGTGAGGCATAGCGTTAGCAACGTTAATGAGACGGCACCCTGTAGAAGAACATGTTGTTAGAATAAGAAGACACGAGAACGCTACATTTTATAAGCCATTGGTGGAAGGGGAAGAAAGGGGCTTACAATTGGTATGTTGATCCAGAAACACCATCGCCATGTCAAAGTGTCCGCAAAAAGCCCGCCTAGCAATGGACCAGCGAGGGACGAGATGCCCCAAACACTACCTGCTCAAAGAGTTAGTGCTTAGCCCATAGAACTACGAATATATAGTCAAATCTTACCAACATATCCGGCATACATTGGCCGCTTTTCAATGGGCACTGTGTAGGCCAGGATGACTAGAGCCCCAGAGAAGATGCCTGCGCCACCTGCACCAGCGATCGTTCGTCCAATAATGAGAACAAGACTTGTTGGCGCGGCGGCACAGATAAGACTACCAACTTCAAAGACAATGATGGCCGATATGTAAACGGTTTTGATGCAGAAAAAAGTATAGAACTTGCCAAACAGGAGCTGCAAGGAGGCGGTGGCAAGAAGGTATGAGGTTCCATACCACCCAACATCGTTCAGGCTGGCAAACTCGTCCGTAATTTTTGGAATAGCAGTGGCTATGATGGAGTTGTCTGCGTTATTCTTGTTAGCATGTGGTTGTGCACAGACTGGGCTTGTATTTTGGAGAGTGGATGTTGCCTACCGAGTGCCATAAGAAACACGCTAAGACAGAGCGACAGCAAGATAAGTAGACGCCCAGCACTCGAGGGGTACTCCATGGTTGATTCGTCTTCTCCTACAAGTCTATGTACATCTTCATCTTTGTCCAGGTCTCCATCAGCATCGTTATCACTTCCCATAGCGAGTGATATCGATGATTGGGACAGGTCAAAGCTCAAGGCTTTTTCAGGGTAGTCGTAGTGCAGACCAGAGTCCCGCCTAGTTCTAGGGGCGTAGATTGGGCTAGGCCGGGTTTGCGTACTGGCTCTGTTGGTGTAGATGGTAGAATGTGAGCTCTTTGCGGCTGGAGTATGGGGATAGAACTGAGGGCCGTGGACGGTGGACGGTGTGTTCTGTGATGCTCTAGACATTGCAGGGCTGCTGCCGCGAAGGGCAAAGGGACGGGGTTTGTGGATCATGGTAGCTAGTCAGATAGCAAAAATGGTGGTAAATAAGATGACTACAAGCGCAATCCGTCTGTGTGAGTCTCCAGTATGTAGCAGGACAAGACGGGTTATGTGTTTGCGTGTGCAGATGCGAGTGAAAGACAAACACGGGAAACAACTCATGTTTGTGGGGGGAGGGAGGGGGACACCACATGCTTTAAGTAGCCGGTTTCTCCGAGCCATGGCACATTGGCAGCTATCATTAAGCACTAGGAGTGTACAACGAGCAGCTATGCTTTGTACATGGTCATAGTGGGCACTACGGACCGCTGCAAAACAAGGTCTATCAAACATACATCACAGCACGCAGGATGCCCGACTCGGTCCGATGCGGCTACAAAAAAAGGCCGACCATATGCTATTTCCAAGACCCAAGGGTGAGCACTGAAAAAATACTCCGGGCGCCCGAAACAGAGTATTGGTAGCAAAAAGAGCAGAATGAGAGCTGGAGATGTGAAAAATTAGTAAGACATGGCTCAGGGACATCGCGAAACAAACGACTAGCAGCTTACACAAATGCAATGCAATGTATGTATGCATGCATGCAGCTCGAACGGAATATCCAGGACTGTTTATGGGAGCGCAATGGTCAAGTGGAAGTGGGATGGGAGACGGCGGCCGATAGAAGGAGGAGTGGCATTCTCGCAGCAAAAGCTCAAGCAGCCAGAGAGCCGGCGCAAGACTTGGTGCTATCTAGTCAAGTTACAGTGCATCAAGAGTCGTTGTATGGCGATAATACCTGTTGCTTGTCTCTTAACATTTGCCTCAAACGTTGCCGTGTAACCTCAGCCACAGACCCGTGTAACTTTGTTATACCATGCATCTTATCTTGTGCTCTGTGTGTTTTCATGAAGCCGTGATCCTGTCTCTGCCCATCTTTTGTCTCTGGTTTTTTGTCTCTTGACGAGGCAACATGCGAGTTTGCTATAGGAGTTCATCCGAGAAGTTATTGCCGTGGGCTCAGTAATCTTTCAGTCGGTGCGCGTAGAGCGAGTCGTAGGCATCCTTATTTCTTGCTTGTTTCTGGTTTTAAAGATAGCCGGTTTCTTCTTTTTGGACGTCCTGTAGAATAGTGAGGGAGCAAAGTATTAAGCTCGATTCCTACTCTGTAGCTCTTAGTGCGACAGCACAGCATGTCACATCACGTAGAACCATACAGTGACACTTGTCGAGAGAAGGTCAGAAAATGTCACAAGCAAGTGACAAAGCCAAACGCCCAGTGGAAAAAGCAGCCCGTATGCCAACATCAGAACACAGCAAGATAGATTACACGAGTCACACCAAGCAAGACTTGGCTTTTTTTTCTTTCCGTTTTCGTGCCATTGCAAAGCTACGGCCAACGACTTCATAGTGCATATCTAGTCCGATAGCTGGGCTTCTGTGTCCGAGACACCCAATCCAGGTTGGGAAAGGATTACAGCTTTTAGCCTAGTATATATTTCCCAAGTTACCAGAGATGTGGGCAGTGTGTGTGGACCGTAGCTGAGTCTTGTGTTAGCCCATGTATAATGGCGTTCGTGTGTCGGCTAACTTTGATAGAAGAAAGACTTTGGTTACAGCTTGGTCTGGGGAGTAATATCTCAGTTACCACCTATTGCGTGTTCGCTGAAGCAGCCGTAGCATGCTCAGTTGACGGACTGATTGGCTAACTGGCTGATTGTCTAGTTTTGGACCGAATCCTGGGGCCCCATCACCAGATGTTGCTGGGTACCTGTGCCCTCTCAAAAGCCCAATCAGACCTGCGCACCAGACTTTGCTTTGCCTCACCCAGGCCCGGAACATGGAAAGTTCAAGGCAGCGATTGGCCTGATAGCCGGGCAGTCTTGATTTAATTCCAGACTTTTTCGAGGGCTTGAATATCTTCGCTAGCCATCCATTAATCCATTGACAACCGCCCTGTCTATACGAGCTTACATCAAAGTCCCCTCTAAAATCCCAGTCTCAGCCCGAGATGCAGCTGGTACTGCCGCAGTGCTCTCGGCGGTGCCGCAGCTCTGGCACTATAGGCTACCCGCAACCCGTCGCTTTGCTGCACTGTTCGGCACCGTTCATGAGTTCAATTCTTGTGTACCCACGCCTCTTATGCTGGCAGCCATGGTCTAGCCATACAAAAAGGGTGGGGGTTGTTTGCAGCATCACACAAACTGGGGACAGGAACTGTGCAGTCCACCTCAAACAAGCGCTATCGGCGTATTCAGTGTTCTGGCAGTATCTCGATTCGGGCTCTGTGTCCCGTGGCTTTTGTCTGGGGTCAAGTGCGGGAACATGCAGGCACAAGCCAACAGGAAATGGCAAGAATAACAGCGTCAGCCCCTCAATGAACCTGTTTGTTGGGCCTGTCGCCTGCCCCGACCTTTCCAAACCCCGTTTCACTGCATAAATTGTAAATCATCGAGGCAATAGTCAGGGCGCCAAGGGCTCCTCAAAGGCGTCTTTGGCGGCCTGGTATTTTGGCAAAAATGCAAGCAGTGTTAAGGCGTGAACTACATTAAGCCCGCGCGGCAAGATTCCGCATTTTGGAAGCCAGTCCAAACGACAGGAAAGGTTAGGCGTCTAGCATCAAGCCAATGTCGCAAAGTAGGAACGCCGCCCGCCATGCTACAAGTCATTGAGTTCTTGGAGTCCAGACTCTGGCCCAGTAGGAGATTATGCAGCAACCTGGGACAAAGTTAGTAGGGTTATGGGTGTCTACAGCTCTGGTAGCGCCAGGGTTTTTTCCAGTGGAAAGGGACGTCTAGTAATGGAGGGAAGCTGGGCATTCTGTCACTTACTATCATTTTCTGGTCTTTTGTGAAACTGACTTTGCATCCAGCCGCTAGGTGTTGTATGTGCCTTTTTGTCCATTCCCCAGATACATGCATGTTCTAACCACCTCAACATGTAGTATGCGTTGCGGCATGCTCGTCGATACCCACCGCCATCGGCTTTCTTTCCAGCAATATGCCCTGCAAAAAGAGAAACACAGGCTCATGGAGTAAAGAAGTGATGGAGACCACATGCGTGGCTCAGAAATAAGCGGCCTGTACTATAGCATAAACATATATGGCCTGGCCTGGCTCAGTCTGGTTCTGGCATCTCAGTGCTGATTAGCGAAGGGATGCCAAGGCAGCCTGTGCCGGTAAACAAGAGACCCTTCCTAGTCTGACAGAGGCTCTTGGTGACAACAGGCTATGCACACTGCTCTCTGACCATTAATTTTCTCTAATCTCTAGCCACTGCGTATTTGCTATTAAGCTTCCTCTAGCAGTCCACAATCTTGCTCCATGGCAGCTATAGGAAGCATCAAGGGCCTTTTCTCTATCTCTCTATATACCGTAAAAGAGTCTGGTAGAGCCCTATCACGCTCTCTGAAACTCCTCCACCTCGAGATCACGAAGTTGCTTCTCGTCCCGAGACCAATGTCAAGAAGAATACCCCACGAAGCTATCACGGTTGTAGTACAACTAGCCAGCTCCAGCCAGTTAAATCTCTTGTTGCAGAAGACCACAAATGTTCGAAAAGGCTTCCCACAGGCTTGGGAAAAGCCACCCTCTGGCTCACCCCCTAGTAATAAATAGGCATGACGTCATCCATTTTCTACAAACCATTCACTCGAGCCTAGACACTACACAGCACTCAAGCCAAGAAAGCCGGTCTGCAGCCAAAAAAAAAAAAGTCTTCTAACTGTTTGATAGTAGCCATGTTGCCATTCTATACCATATCCTGGTGCCTGAGTACCTACAGTATTACAGTAGTCTCGATCCACACTAAGCCCACTCCGGTACTGCTGAGTAAAGCCTAAGCGCTGTATAGCAGTACCCATCCACCCTGTATTGAAGACCCCTGCATTCAAAAGGATGCATGTTTTGCCTTCACCGCTAGCTGCCTTCTCTGCCTCTCTTCCCTCGTTACTCTGATAAGTCAATGTGCTTTGGATACACAAGCCCAGTTTCTTTCTGGCCTCATTTCACCCACTCTTTCCACAGACTCTACCCGGCTTTCTCACACCGCCATGAGACTTGACCCTTCATATATGCTGTTTGCCAGCACCCCGTTCGCGCTGGCCGCTACAGCTCAAGACGCACAGCTGCCTCTTGGTGTTGTTTTTAGCTCTGGTCCAGCCTCTAGCTTGGACAGCACGCAGCATGACCAAGCTTGGGATGAAAATGTGCCTGCGTACCGCGCAAAACTCCTCGACTTACACAAGTCTCTAGTCACCATTTCTTCAACGTCGCGAAATGAAAGCGGCGTGGGTGCTTTCCTGCGCTCTTATCTAGCTTCTCACGGCTTCACTACGCAGATCCAGTCTGTGGCTGATGCGGAGTCGACTGATTCCCAGCATGCCGGTTCTCTGGACACCGATGCAGCGTCCCAGCGCTTCAATATTATTGCCTGGCCATCTTCTGTCAAAAAGTCAACCGGCCGTGTCCTCCTCACCTCTCACATCGATGTGGTCCCCCCGCATATCCCGTATTGGATCTCCGACAAGGTGCCCACTGGAAACACCCGCATTGGCGGTAGAGGTAGCGTTGACGCCAAGGGAAGCGTGGCCGCGCAGGTAATCGCCATGCAGGAGCTCTTGGCTGACAATGCCATTGACCCTAGTGAAGTTGCGCTGGTGTACGTGGTTGGCGAAGAGATCAATGGCGATGGCATGAAAACCTTCAGTGACGCTATCAATGCTGGCACGCTCGATTTTGCTGCCGAGTCTGCCATTTTCGGTGAGCCAACGCGTGGAAAGCTTGCCTGTGGCCATAAAGGTGGCGTCTTCTGCTCGATTCACGCCTATGGCAAGGCTGGTCACTCGGGCTATCCATGGCTGGGAAAGTCTGCCAACGAAGCCCTTGTTCTGGCGCTAGCTCAGATCGCTACTGTTGATTTGGGGAGCAGCAAAAAGTACGGCAATACTACTGTCAACATCGGCCGCATTGATGGGGGTGTAGCTGCCAATGTCATTCCGGAAAAGGCTGTGGCTGATATCGGAATTCGTGTGGCAATCGGACCAACGGAAACGGGCGGTGAGATTGTGAAGCAAAGAGTGGTGGACATTCTGGCCAGTATCGACGATGAACTCGAGCTTGCCTGTCCCTCGTCATCGTACGGGGTCGTAGAATGCGAATGCAGCGTCGATGGTGAGTCTTCAGCATTTCCTCCCGGCTAGTGGTTGCTTTCTTGTGCTGTTGTAATGCTAATCTCCTCAGGCTTTGACACTACTATCGAAAACTACGGAACTGATATCCCGCATTTGCGCGTCAATCAGAAAAACTACTTGTACGGTCCTGGATCGATATTCGTAGCCCACGGTGATCATGAGAACCTGACTGTGTCCAATCTTGAAGAAGCGGTTGAGGGCTTCAAGAAGCTTGTTCTCCATGCTCTGAGCGAGCCGGCCCTAGATCTATAGGTTTGCCGGTCTGGGGTCTTAGGAAGGAGGTCACGGGGGAGAGTGGAGGATGGAATAAAGAATAATTAGCCACTGCAATAATGGCACCAGGGCCATTCTAGACACCAAAAAGAACACCTGCAGTCTCCTCACCCCACAATGTTTCTTCTATTCGAGCACACCAATTTCTAGCTGCTTCTTTGTCTCTTTTTTGTCTCCTTTACTTGATGTTACGTCCTGGTCCTTTTAACTGCAGAATCGGTGTCGTCTCTACGTAAAGATGGATGAAAAATCAAAAACACCCTCGCCATTCTTTTCTACTACGCCACGCTCTGTCACAATGGCGTCAATGAGATCGTAGGGAGTAACATCAAACGCTGGGTTCCATACACCGATTCTCTGGTCTGCAGTGGCCACTCTAGCCGTGTCACTGCTAATGCTTCCATCGGCATTGACCACTGCACCACTGATCTGAGTTAATTCTTCTTTCTTGCGCTCTTCCACGACGATCTCGTCGCCATGCTCGGTTTTAAGGTCAATGCTAGTAGTGGGCGCTGCGACCATGAACTTGATGCCATGATGCTTGGCCAGAATTGCCAGCTGATACGTTCCAATCTTGTTCGCTGTGTCTCCATTGCGTACGACGCGATCAGCTCCAACAATAACGGCCGATATATTGAGCTCAGCCTTGCGACGCTTGAACAGCGCTGCCGCCATACTATCAGTTATAAGGGTGCTAGGAATGTTTTCGTAGCTAAGCTCAAAGGCTGTAAGTCTGCTGCCCTGGTTGTAAGGGCGGGTTTCGGTGCAGAAGGCATGCTTTAGGGCTTTTTTCTCGTGGAGAGAGCGGATGATTCCCAGGGCTGTGCCGTGACCAGCTGTGGCAAGAGATCCAGTGTTACAGTGTGTAAGCACACTTACAGGTGACTCGGTCGAGGCGCTTGCATTGGCAGCTAGCCAAGCAGCGCCATATGCACCAATCGCACGGTTGGTAGTGACGTCTTTGGCAAGAATACCCTCGGCAGCCTCAATAAGAGCAGCATTGACAGAGGACGCATCAGATGCAGCGGTGGGCTCGCGGATCTTTTGCTTGAGCAGAGAGATAGCGTTGGACAAGTCAACAGCAGTAGGGCGGCTCTCCTTGAGATAGTCAAGGCGGCCATCAATATACGCAATAGCGTCAGCAGCCGAGGTTGCCACTGCAGTTATACACACAGACAATCGATTAGCCAGACAGCCTATAGCAGCTTAGCCAGTGTTTGTCCTTTCCACTTACCAGATGTGCCATTGTTCAACTCAACGGCAAGCGCAAGGCTGGCCACAATGGCGATAGCAGGTGCACCTGGAAGGCATCAGTTAGTACAAGGAGCCGCCACGAGCAAGAAAGAACGGCATAGTAACGGGGGAGTAAGAGATCAAGAATTAGGAGATGAGAAGCAAGAAACAAAAAACAAGACGGCCCCGCCAAGCATTACCTCTGACACGCATCGAGCGGATAGAGTCAAAAGCCTCTTCACAGCTCTTCACTTCATCATGATGGATCTCGTGAGGCAAGCGCAGTTGGTCGAGGACCTGCAGGCGGCCCCTAGAATAGATTACAGACTCAAGACAAGGCATGGCGGTAAGTCGAACTTATGGCAGGTGAGAACCAAGCCGGTCGTGAAGAAAACGAGAAGAGAGTCATGACGGTCGGGTCAAGATTTGAGGTAACCCTAACCCTTAATACTCCGCATGGGTCACTGGAGCTTCAATCCTTTGCGGAGCCTTATGATGCAACTGTAGCAGCTCTCTATCAGACCAGCTGCTGACAGCTGCGCGACACTTGCAATAGCCCCGATAAGATAACACCAGCTGCACTATCATGCTCGCCAACACCATTAAGCTTTACTTCTACTTGTCCAAGCTCCGATAGTTTCAACAAAGCATTCTTTGCGCCTACAACTGATACCCGCCCCCACTACGTCGAGAAGCTTTTGTTTGACATGGAGAAGCCGTTTTCTACGTCCAAGGTCACAGGCAAGTACAAAACATAGGCATTGTCACAAGCCCCCCCCGCCCTCCCCCCCCCCTCCCCCGTGTCCTAATAACAGCCACCCTCCTCCTTATTCCCTTATAATTATCTTACAACTAACGACAGCTTGTCCTTTTCCATTCAGTTGAGTATTTTGACCCCCATGATGTCTTCAAGCTTGTAGAGCCAAATTTGCTCCCTCGGCTTCCATTGCGACACCTAAACTGGCAATCCCACTCCGGCCCCATTCGGTCTATAGACACCCTCCACATTGACCTGGTGCCTTTTGGCTCCGCAGCTGCTATTGCCGCCACAACAGCCTCTTCTACATATGACGACGGCTTCCAAACACAAAGCGTCAGCGGAAGCAAACCCGCTACTACTTCCGCTACAAGCACTGCTGCCACAACACATGACGAAAGCTCCACACGTAGCTCTCGAGGTTCTTTTGGCCCGACTGCTCGCCGACACCAAATTCCCGGCCTCCGCCGCACCTCTTATCTTAAGATCCTCTTTGTTCGATGCGATGACAACGATGTATACAAAGAAAAGGTGCGCGGCGAAATCAAGGAGTGGCTCAAAGCTCACACACCCAAAGACCTTGACGGCAAACGCAAGCTGTCAAAACAAGAAGGCCACGATGCATTCGAGTGGCTAGTCGTGCACGTAGTCCTCCCCAATACGGTTGCTGCTACACAACCGCGAACCACCTCAAAGACTGGCGATAGCGTGAACGTCGAAAACAAGACGACGGTAAAATGGCGAGGCGGAAGCAGCACATTACTGGAGAAGCTACGTACGGACTTCAACCCCGGAGGCAAACTAATGCCGGATCGAATAGCCCAGCTGCGGATCGGCGTAAATGATGTCCCCTATGATCTTCTACCCCGCGTTGTCCCGGCCGTGCCTTCGGGCTACGTCGAGACCCGCGAGGACGTTGACGCTGCATGGGGAGACTTCATGAACAAACTCAAGAACAAGATCCTGCAGTCATTCGACACACGTGTCCATTTCTATGAAGAAGACATAAAAGAAAAAGATGCACAACGAGCGTTTGCCGGCTGGAACTTTTGCACCTTCTTTATCCTAAAAGAAGGCCTAGCTCGTGGCTTTGAGAGTGTAGGTCTTGTCGAAGACGCTTTGGTTGGCTACGACGAACTTAGTGTTGGCTTAGATATCGTCGTGAAGGAACAGGCAAATTCCGGGACTCCAAGCTTGCTGCCATGGACACCCGAACTTCGTGAGCGTGCGGAAGTGGCCCTCGGAAATCCCCACTCACAGCCCGAAGATGAAGAAGCCGTTGACCTTCAATCACCGACCACCGAAAAGAAACGTGAATACGATGATATTCCCATACACGCATCAAAAAAGCCATACCGCGAGCTTATCCTAGCGAACAATGTGTCTCTGTTCGATTTTAGATGCTACATATTTGCACGCCAAATAGCGCTGCTTTCTCGTCTGGGAAATGCCATTTCAACGCGTGAAGAACTACTTGCTAAACTTCACAGTCAACAAGAGGCAATCCAGCCTGGTGTTGCTCCTCTGATCATCGTGCCCCAACAAAAAGGCGAGGAAACCGAGAACCTTGCCCACCTGGCCGAAGTGTGTCGTCGAACGCTGCAGTTCATCCCGGCTGTCTCAGCCATTATGCGAGCAGATATCATAGCCTCTTTTGTGCCCACTAGCGCCGAGGAAGCCGCAAAGTGGCAGCCTGAACCACGGCTTCTGGATGTCACCGAGAATATCGTATCTGCTTTCGCTTTTGCTACCGCCCAGCAGATCCTTGCACAAACTTCGACAACCGCTCTTCCTATCCCTCCGCCCAGCACACCCAACACACCCATTATAAATAGCAAAATTGTGTTTCCCGATCCCAAAGCTCATTTGAACAAAAAAAGTAACAACCTTACTGTTAGCAATGCTATTAATGTGGCTGGTCGTGGCAAACCAGCTCCAATAAGCCCAGGCATATTCCCCGGCCCAGCAGCCCAGGAGGCTATGCAAGCAATACAAGCCCAAGCAGCCAAGCACCAGAACAAAGCAGGCCTCGATGATTTAGCGGCACGTCGAGCTGAACTGTACACCTTATGTCGCAATGTCCTCGAGCAACTGGGCAAGAAAAAGGGCTGGATGAATGGCTGGGTGGCAGCACCAATGGTCGGTTCGCTCAACTCCAGCGACGACTACGACGGCCTTGAAGATGTTGACCTATCTGACAATGCGTCTCAATCCCCGACAAGTCTAGCATCGCCCTTTACTGATGAACTTACGTCGGTTTCTATCAACTCTTCGCGCCTTCTAGCCACAGCTTTGGACCGCGAAGAAGGCTTCTACAGGCTTTACGAAATGCTCACCGACAAGGCATTGCGTCACTATACAATATCTGGATATGATAGCGCCGTACAAACCCACATGGCCGACCTTGCGGTATTCAAGATGCATCTAGGCGACTACGCAGCGGCTGCGCCATACCTCCAAGTCAGCACAGACTTCTTTGGAGAACGGGGCTGGAGCATGATTGAGCTGTCCCTCCTTGTACAATACAGCAAGTGTCTAAGACGGCTAGGGCTCCAAGAAGAGTTTGTCAAAGTGGGATTAAAACTTCTGACCAAAGCTGCTATGTGCCGGTTTGACACGATGCGACTTGGTGCACCTACACCGTCGCCAACCTTGAATCGTCCTGATTTGCGGGCCATCTCAGGGCTTGTTGAGGAACTATTGACTACCTCCAAGGCTCTAGCGACACCACAGAGAATTGCGCTGATCGACTTCTTCTATAGTGCAGAAATCTCGGCCCCTCCAGAGTACCTTGAAGGCAAAGACATGTTTAGTCTGTCTTTGGCTCTAAAAAGCCTGCTGACCGAGGCGATTCCCATTGAATCCGCCACTTTCAGGCTCTCAAGCACGGTTCCTGGGGTGCAGCGGACCATTGTACTTCAGACCGCCAAAGGCCAAGGCTCAACTCTGAAGCCTGGAACTTCCTTGTTGAAATTCACAGGCAGTGTAAGTAAACCTTAGCGCTTCATATATGCACGATCGCACCTTAACATCTTACTATTGCTAACAATGGTCTTTCGCTAGGCGGCCATCCCTGGGCATTACAAAGCGAACCACTTGATTCTTAATACAGGCAAGATTCAGCTTATATGGGATTTGGCGTCATTACAGCCATCAGAATCAGACGGCCTCTTCAAACGACCATCCATCACGGTATTTCAACGAGCTAATGCCTTTGATGTTGACGCTGCCGCTGCATCGCACACCAAACTTCATACTAATAATTGCGTTGATATAACGTTGTCCACGGGCTGGAATGCCGTCTCATCCTGCGAGATCGTAATCCGACCTGCCAGTGGCGGTCTACGAATCCTGACCTCTGAAGCAACCCTAGTAACGACGGGAGCTTCCTTTGCCAAAAAGCCCGAGGCCGGTCATTTCAAGTTTTCGGCTTTAGAAAAGCAAAGCAAGATTACCTTCCGTTTTCCATTCAGCATCGAGACCGATGGAACCATGACCATCACACTTCGTCTTGAAGCCTCGTACTCAACTGCAGATGGAACATTCTCCTTTGCTCGCACGAGAAGCATTCCTGTAAGTCTTGCTGTTGGTGTTAATGTCCAGGATGTCTTCAAGCATGACGCCCTATTCTCGCGATTCACTGTTTCTTCTGCTACGCCTAGTCCAATGCGACTGTTCAGCAGCGCCTTGAAAGCCTCGGAAATATACACAGCCAAGTCCGGCTTTATGGCGTCTGAGGAAGACCCTGTTGTGATCTTTACAAAACAGCCTGCCAGCGTCTTGTATCGCATTTCTCGTACAGACAAGCCATTCTCCTCTCCCTCCTCCGCGACAATGTCTCTTCATCTTTCGTATGCACTTGTTCGCGATGAATTGTCTCTTGTTGTCCAGCAATCCATTCGCCGGGCCTTTTTCGAAGCTCCAGCCCCATTAGGTGAATACTCTATTCTGATGGCTGAGATTGCCGTAGCCCATACCCAAACGGCACTGTCACCCTATGATTTAGAAAAAAACACACTGCTCGGCAGCCTCCCAACGTCATTCCTTGGGGCTATCGACTGGCCAGCCCAACTGGCAAAGCTAGGAGGCATCCCCGCTGGAAGTGAGGTTGTCAAAGAGCTCACAGCATACGTGACAAGGTGGCTGTCATCGATGCCGCGGCTGCCTATGGTCCCTGAGGCTGATGCCGAAGGCAAAAACCCTGCCTGTCGCAGCATTGAGATCCCTGTTGATATTCCCCCGCTTGAGATGCTCATCACGGCCAATATACGTGTTGATACCGCTGTCGCAGCCCAGGACATTTCACTTTCTCCCTCTCCTTCTGATGCCGATATCCCCACTGTCTGCGTTAACCAGATGCTTCCAGCTATTCTCCAACTCAAATGGACCCGTCGATGGGCTGCCCAGGTTTCAAACAGCTCCACCGCTCTTAAACCAGTTCACTATGCCTATGAAGTCACTGCGCCGCCCGAAACCTGGCTAATTGGCGGTCGGAAAAAGGGCGTTCTGACTATTCATCCATCGGATGGCGTTTCCACTGCACCAGGTGCCGTACTTGAAGTCCCACTGATGCTGGTTCCCTTGCGCGAGGGTTGGATTACGTATCCCATCGTGGACATCCGCGAAACAGCTTCGTCAGGACTGGCAGGGGCTCCAGTCGAAGGAGACTCTAACTCCGGAGCTTCCGCTGTGGCGGCTATGGGAGGCGGCAGTCAGATTGAGATCGACTTTAAAAATCTGGGCCAGGTGCTTCGTGTTGTCAGTGACCGTGGAAAGGTTACGTTCAGTCTGAATTCGAGCGGGCCTGGAGGCGGCCCATTGGTTTTGGAGAGTGAAAGAATGCTGAATGACAGAATTGTAGCGTAGGAGTAGAGCTTGAAGTATAATGCTACGGGGTCGGGGTGTGCTCTCTAATTTTTGGGATCAAGTCCTACCTGTCATAAGATGAGAATCGTGGAAGACGGGATCAAACAAAGGATAAACAACTCTCTGAAGCTGCACAGAACCCTGCACCAAACGCCACGGCGATGAGCATAACACAAGATTACTACAATACTACTGTGGTCACATCTATGACACCATTGGGCAAGCTACAATTATGATAGAAGTCACAATACATAGCAGAGGTTTGCGCATAGGAAAACTTGATTTTAGCTTTGGAAGAAAGAAGTAGATTAAAAAGTGAACTGCCTCGGGCTTGCCTCGGAAAAGTCGGATGATGAAGTCAGGAGCGTGTATGCTGTGTAATGGATTGCTTTCTTAGCGTGTCAGGGTAATTCAAGGAAAAGGAGAGCGAGGGAGGGGGGGGGGGAGGTCCAATTAATCAGACAAGATAGGTCTCGAGTCTTGGTTCTTTCGAATGGCACGCATGACATAACAGCCGTGTTCGCACAGTACAGACAGAACACAGCATTGGGTATCAATCACACTTGGAAGCCAACAGCCTATCGAATTCCTTTCCCCCCCCCCCCTGTTTTTCATTCACCCATTTATTCGCCATCTATATGCGCAAGCTGCGACACAACTTCACGTGCATAGAATTCCACCAGCATGGTCGCATATGCCTCAAGATTCTCGGCAGGGATAAACAAGCGGAAATCATTAAGCAGCAGAAATTGAAGCTCGAGGTGGTTCAGCTCCGCTAACGGCAGTCCACCGACCTTTGCATAGCGCGAATTAGTGTAGAACACGTCAGAGAAGAATTTGCTGGCACAAGTAACACCAGCAATAATCAGGCGATGGATGTTGTAGCTATCCACGACAAAATATGTCGATGAGCCTGATGTTGCAGGACTCCCCGAAAAGGTGCTCGCGGAAAGCTTAGTGCCCACGGATGCTGAATCGCTAGAACTCTTGACGCTACAAGCGGCATCGTCTCGGTCATCACTGGAGTTTCTTGCGAAAGCGACAGCATCGCGTTCTTTCTGATCGTCGGTCGGGCCGGAGCAACTACTGATATTAGAGCCAGTGTTTTCCTGATGGGAAGGCTCGGCTACAGTAGAGGCCGGTTTTGGCTCAGCGGAGATACATTGTTTGGCGGGCTCTGTAGGAAATTGCCTTTCTTTCTCGTTTCTGACTACTTGATTATTGACACACTCAGTCATGCGTTCAAAGTAGACTAACAAACTTAAAAATACTTCGTAGGTTGTAGGGCAATAGCGGTGCACTCGAGACAAATAACTCAAGATGGTAATGGCTGGAATGTTTTTGCCATGAAAGGCGAGAACAGAGGTGGTGAGGGAACTCAAAGAAGGAGGACTATCAGAATAGTTCACGCCGCGTTGTGCTGGCTCATGATGGTTTTGATCGTTAGTCGAGGTGATTTTTGTCAAGAGAGCAGCTACCATTTCAATGACATCCTCGACAGGCATGGCACTAATGTCGTAGCGCACATTCTCCGTTTCTTCTGACGGCGTTCCCGTCAATAACTCGGCCCGAACCAAGCCACGAACATGAGAGAGATCACGAATCTTGACCACGTGGTTGTGAGGCTGAGGGATGGGGGCAAGGGGTATGGGTATAGGATCCGAAGCCGAGGATCCATCCAATAGAAGAGATGATGACAGACTATGGTGGAATTTTGGTGCTTGCAGAGGCTGAGACCTAGACTCAGACCCAGACCCAGACCCAGACCCCGATTCAACTTCAGACTCGGACTGCGACTCAGATTCAGACTCGATGTCGGCCTCAGACTCAGACTCGTATTGTGAGCAGGAGCGATGGATAAGGGACTGGTCAAAAGGCTGAGAGCGAGCTACTGCCCCATCAACAGTCGAAGCGGAAGCCATACAGGACGCCCTGTTATCATTCTTTGCACTGACAGTGGCGGTTTTTTGGGAAGACAACGACGTAATCGAGGCCCCCTCCCCCCCTTCTTCGTATCCCTGACGCCGCGTAGAGGAAGATGGAGCAGCGTGTGAGGGACTAGGACTGCGCAATGACGAGCCACGTGAAATGGTGGGGTCGGTAGCCTGAGTAGTAGCCGAACCAACGTTAGATGTTGATAACGATGCAGAAACCGAACAAGATGATGCTATTGATGCTGAGGGAGAATCGGAAGAGGGTGCAGAGGGTGAGTTATGGCTATTGGGCGTTTCGCTTTGTCGATGCGTGGAAGGGCTAAAAGCAGGCCGCGTGGCCAAGGATGTGGAAGGCAGAGTGGCCACTGGGGTTGCTGTTGACGGGGAACAGCTTGAAGTCCTAAGAGCGGTGGTGGAAGCGGACAAGGGGGCAGTCGTGAGAGTGGTCGTACTGCTACTCTGAGAAGCAATAGAGGGGCGCCCACGGCAAGCAGGGGATGGCTTTCGGTTTGAGTGCGGCGGCACAGTGGCGTGCGCGTGGTTGATGGCGTGACTATGCGAGTGTGCGTGAGAGTGAGGGTGGTTATGCGAATGTGAGTGCGGGTGCGCGTGAGAGTGTGTGTGTGTATGAGCTATCATGGCATGCGGAGGGACCAATGACGTTGAGCCAGAGCTGATGCTAAGCGGGTTGTGGTTGTGGTTGCCAATCAAGATATCCATAGCATCAATATTGGCAGAGAGTGCTAACTGTAGCAGGCAACAGAGATAAAAAGGTCAGACTTGGATGTTGAAAGCCCGCAAGACGAGATGCCGGGCAAAAAGGGCGGTGACGATAATTAGTAGAGACGGCGATAAGTGATGATGTGTTAGACGGTGGCAATAAACAGCCAATGGTCGAGAAGCGTGCGATACTTGGAGATTGATGGCAATAGTTGTGCTGATGCGGCGTTGGTTGCTAGTTCGTGATAACGTAAAGTGGAGCTGCAAAAAAGGCGACTCAAATTATGTAGGGGAGGGGTGTTGGTATTTATTTCTTCGAGTACAAAGTACATGTGCTATACAAGTACATGTGTACAGTAGATATGTACAAGACAAGGAGACAAGGGGTGCCAGAAAAGAAGGCAGTCGCCAAGTTGGGTTCCGATAACGAGATAGGATGGGGATGGGCAGCAAAAAAAGAAGGAATAAAAGAAGCAAAAAAAATGCTGTGTGTAAAAGAAAAATGACGAAGTCGAAGAAGCCCGATGAGACGGAAGAAAATAAACTGACGTTTAGAAATAAATGAACGCTGGCAGCAGAAAGAAGAAGAAGAAGAAAGAAAGAATAGGCCCAGCACGACGTAAAGGAGAAGAGAAAAGCGGAAAGATAAAGAACTGGGGAATGGAAGGTGGTAGTGCACGATAACGAAAACAAAACAGGAAGGAAGACGCAACCTGGTGGAAAACGCCGGCAGGTACTACACTCGCACTTACTGTATTGTATTGTATTGTATGTACTTGGGTGCACCCAAAAATAAAATATAAAATAAAAAGGAATAAAAAGGAGGAAAAGCCAGAGCGCCCATCAAGCAGCCCCAAGCATCATCAGAAAAAGTCCAGACCGAAAAAATGAGCTGGGGGGGAGAAACAACAGGAGCAAGGAAGGCCCAAAGGAAGCAGGTATGGTAGCTACAAATCAAGGCAGAGAGAGGCAGAGGCAGAAAGCAAAGACAAGCCGGAGCAGACAGCAGGCGGCAGGAACTAGCTTGATAGAGATAGGAAAAGGAAAGAGCAAAAGAAGCAACAACCCCTCCCAGCCCCAGCCACAGCCCCAGCCATATCTACCAGCCATATCTACCAGCCATATCTACCAGCCATATCTACCAGCATACGACGACAGCGACTAGCTGGCCTGCTCTGGCATCCAGAAGCAAATATATACACCAGCATGTCCGGCTAGTCCATGCATCCAGTAGGCTGGAACACAGTCAGCAGCCTCCCGCCGCTGGACCTCATCGCACGGGATTTTGCCCAGTAGTCTCTTGCAAGTCGACCCCCCGTTGTCTTGCCTTCGCGCAGCACATCTACCACCACCCCGCTGCGGAGCAGCCAGCCAGTCCACCCTGAAAACAATCCATCCGAGCGATAATAATGCAGCAATAGCAAGAGAAGCTCGGCATTAGTGGGGTTCGGCCAATCTAGCCAAGGGTGATGGGAGGAACGCAGACCAGGCCAAACACGCAACACGATACAACAGGGGAAACGGAGACAACAAAGATAGAGCCCGAGAACGCAGGGTCCGGGGCCTGAGACATGGTCCTATTCAGGCTTGCTGTGCTTCCCTCTAGCACTGGCGCTGCCACTGGCGCTGCCATGAGGTTCTTTTGAACTTGTTTCTCCTCTGTCTGTTCTGCTGTCTTTGCACAATGTTCAAGCTCCTGGGAGGCAAGGCCAAAGCCAAGAAAGACACTGCTTAGTCGGTCGTCCATAGACAGACTAGCTGCTAGTCTTGTTCCTCTTCTTCCCACAGGGTCACGGCCACTGTCTAGTTTTCTGGCTCCCTCCCCTTTTTGCCGCCGTCTTGCGTCATTACAATTGCGACTACTGCTACGGCCATAGCCATGGTTTCTTTTCACTTGCACCCACACCCGCAGCTACTTGGCAACTAACTACTGCTTTTCAGCCAATATCCAGCAAGCGATATATATCCCTCTGCCACTCTTGCCCTAGTCTTGGCCTTTGACCAGTCGCCTAGACTCGGAGTCCCGCCCATTCTAAACTCAGGTCCCAATCCACCTGCAATTGCGATGGTAAAAGAACAGAGATAAGCAGAAGGCAAGTCATACAGAGGCAAATAAACCATATGCAGGTTAAATGAGCAAAAAAGACAGAAACGGAGGCAGTTAAAAGCCGATAAGTTGGGCCCTGCGGTTATACAACTGCATGCCACTCGTCTCGGTATTGAATTATACATTAAAATTTCAATACCTGCACACTACCACTGACACTGACCACGACGCACGACGCACGACGCACTTTATTGATTGTCAACTCGGCTAAAGAAGGAAATATGTCTTACCCGGCATTAGACGTCTACTTTTTATTTTACCTTCGGAGGCCTTCGCCCTTGCCTCTGTCTTTGCCTCCGTCTTTATGCTCTCTCCCGAATCAGATGACGGTAGCAAGACAAGAGAGGCGCTCTACGAAGTTCTCCGTAGGACTGCCAAGGTGAAACGCCAACTACAGCGTTTGGCTAAATCAAAGCCTGAAAATCCCAGCAAGCTTTGAGAACAAAATGGCACCCGCTTGGGTTAGGTTGGCTATCACTATTCCGCTCGTCCTTTTCTTCTTTTCTTCATCTGCATCTTGCAGTAACATTCCAGCCCGGTCCATGTTCCTACAACGTAGGATCAGGATCGAGGGCTTTCTTGAGGAAGCCTTTGAGAGAGACGAGAACTCGCCCCCCCCCCCCCTCATTCAGGCGGGGGCAAGTGGCTCAAAAGGAGGGGAAGAGCGGGGGGTCACAACGGGGGATAAGGAAAGCGAAAAGGGACGAATAGAAAAGAGGCATATTTGAGAAGCAGCCCACCGTGGTATGAAACAACCGACTATGGCCGAGAGAATGAAGCAAGCTGCCAATGGTGAGCTATTAGTCGGCTAGCACAAATTTCGCTGCAACTTATAACCTTGCTTGTTCTGTGGCGGTTATGACACCTCTACCATCGGCAAACTAGTAGGCCGCCACTCTCAAACCTTATCCCACCCCCTCCCCACCACCTTTTCCATAGCAAAAGACACAAGTAGTCAAGCTGTCAAAGCAAAAGCCACTGATCTCATCATATTATTTACCTGAAAAAAGGAAAAAAAAACTCGATTCTACCATAGGACAGTGCAGTACAAGTACAACCATAGCCATAGCCCTATCAGATCGAGCCCCTAGCCCAAGCCTCTCCAGTCAGGAAACAATAGCATAGCATGCGTGTACGTCTAACAGAAGCTTCTAGGAATCTGTGCATGATAATCTATAGGCTCTGCCCGTCCCGCTCGCCATTCCATACACAGTAACCACTCTTGTGCTTCTCCTCTCTGTCCCATCGTCCCACTCTTCCCAGAACGGATCTATCTCGTGAAAGAAGGGAAATACAAAAAAAATATGAATTGACAAATTCTACAAAACGCCTCAGCCATCAAACGCCCAGAGATCTCGTCCACTTTAGCAAATCAGCTACCCAGAATCAAAATCCTCAAACAATGCCATTATCCCGCTACTGCCCAATACGCGTTGCAGCTTTGCACACGAGCTTCAGAACAAACCCACAGGCAGGGGGGGGGGGGGGTTCATCGTGAACAATGACAGTGAGCCGGCCAAAAAAATGCAGCCAACTTTTGTGGTGAGATTAGCTTCAAGAAAATGACAAAACACGCAGCTTTGGAAGGTCAGAGTAACGGGCCGTAGCTCGGTGAGTACAACAATACTATGGAGGTGCAGGCTAGTAAGTATTATACTATGGTACATTGAAACACTCAAGTGGCAGCCTACTACGCTAAACGGCTAGCACTAGTACTACCATAACAATAAGGCTAGTTAGCAGCCCTAGCTGCAAGTTAAGCCTCACGGAACCCCCACCTGTTTAGTAGCATCGACCGGCTGCCGCCTACATACTTCGCCACGCTCCCTCGGTCTCTCCCTCATCGGGATAGTGCATCCGTGTTCTTGGTGCCCGATTGATACACCCCCTATCCCGTTAATCGGTAGGAGGCCCACCTTAGTCTAGCCATGTCAAACACGCTCGGGTCCCCCGACCTCGGTCATGTGCTTAGGAAACACTGCTATGAACTTAAACTCCTGGACTTGGCCCTCTATTCGGGCGCTTTGCGTGCGTCATGTCAATGTCATTCATTAGCTACACATTTGCTTGGATAGCGAGGTGAGGCGAGCGTCCCCAGCAAGGTCAGTCAACGTCTTCCGTGGAATGCCAGCCGTCTTGACTTATCTCTCCCCACCTCTCATTCCCACTACCCCTCTACACCACCTCCATAATCTACATGTGCCGGACTTTGTAGTCGGTATCCGGCAGGTACAGGTGTCTGTCTGCACCCTTGCGTGTCAGTACCACCATTCGAATCACACCACCTGAGCTGCCATCCCATTTTATAGCTTCACGCAGCGAGCTCTTGACAAAATCGACGGCTTCCGCCTCTTCCATGCCCTCTTTCCAATGCGCATCAGTGTAGCCGTAAATGTAAGTCGATCCAGATCCTCCAATAGCATAGCTCTGCTTGTGTAGCGAACCGCCAAGAGGGATCGAGTAAACCTGGCCACCGTGCTGCTCATCCCATCCGGCGATAATGAGACCGGCGCTGTTAAAGGAAAGGAACTGGTCAGTTTTGAGATCAACAAGAGCACAGTGTCAACATTGCCCACTCCAAAGAGCAGTTCATGGAGAACTTGCTCCTTGTGTTTCCAACCCATTTCTCAACCCAATCCCGCTCGACTCACCTCAGTCGGTCCTTGTTGTCGTAACAAATTTCCTGGAAGAGTGATGCTGCCGTCTGCGTCGTCGGAGGCTTGCCATGCATAGCCGAGTACAGCCCAAGGTGGTACTGCACAATATCAGCCACAGCTTGGGTGTCAGCTGCTGAGCCAGAGCGGCAGCACCAGATCGTGTCGTGGACGCGGGTCAGCTTGTCGGTTACTCGATTGGCGATATAAGCACCGGTAGTCGTGCGGGAGTCGGCACCTGTAGATGAGCAAGAGAGATATGTGAGCATGTATTAGTCTAGCATTGGACAGAGCTTGCGCATGACCAGATACCGGATGAACATACCGAGGATAACACCGTCCTTGAAGGTAATGGCCATGCTATAATAATGCTTTGGTTAGAAATCAGCTGCACCAATTCCGTATTTAACAAAAGCCCGGATCGGCGGTCCGTATTGGGAGCCCATTATCCGCGGCAGGGCTGCTCACATTGAAGTACCCAGGCTGTAAATGGACAGTTAGCAATGCATTCTTTCGAGCCTCCATTCGAGCCTCCAGGCATAGGTAGGACCGCCCAAAACTCACTTAACCTCGCCCTTCTTTAACCGGTCCATATCCACATGGATACCGTCTATAAATACGCATCGCAGTTAGTACACTGCACTCTACTCTTTCAAATTGCGCCCCGTCTGTCCAGCCTTGTTAGGGTCGGGATAGGAAGAACGGGGAATGGGAGAGGGGCAAGTGAAGCTGGGCATGGTGCATTTCGGTCGCCTGTATCGCATCGCACCTTCATTAATGACACCGGAATTTCCAAACTCCATCGTTGTCAAGTTGTGTCGGGAAAAAGATAGCAGCAAAAGCCCAAGACCGGAGAGAGTTGGAGATAGAAGAAGCTTGGGTTAGCAGTTGATGGATTAGATATTGGCCGTGTTTATGGGATAGCCGAGAGATAAAAGAAGGTGCACAAAAGTTGATCGTCAAAAGGTAGTTTTTAGAAAGTGCTGGAATGGAGGTAGGTAGGTAGGTGTATTTCTCGTGGACAAAGCAGTTGATGATGCAGATAGGCAGCTTAGAAACGCGTTAGCTACAAGGTAGCAAGGTACTTGGTACATAGTGGGGAGGAAGCTTACAACAATGTTTCAGTCACGTGACAAGGCTGTGATCCATTCAAAAACAGACGTCCAAGATTTACAGAGATTAAACTGCTAAGTGATTTTACGAGCAACAGAGGTGTTTTTCATGCTTCTTCCGGCATGTCCTTTTCTTGATAACGAGTAATTTGATTATCGAGTAAACTATGTGCAGCAAAAATTCATCACGGCTAAGATTCAGCGCCAAATAGACGTTGCTCAGTTGAGACAGGGGAGAGGGGGAGAGGAGTATAGCAGCAACTTTCTTGCAAAGCTGTACCAAACACCAAAGTTGGGTAAAAGTTACAGCGTCTTTCTCAACTCCGCAAGCACTATTAGCCCTACGTAAATAAAAAACCTACCTCCGCCACCGCCTACCGCTTATTCTAGCTCTAGTCTCGTGTCGTGGCCCTCCCTCATAGCCTTGTCCGAGTCGGCACACCCACAGTCATACGCATCGCCAATATTGGCGCAGTCAAAAATCGGCTTCTTGAGCCGCTCATTGACAATATTGTGCGCAAAGCAGGCCCAGCCAACAGCAGCGTTGCGGCTGGTAACTTGTGGCGGGTACTTTGCCAGCAGCTTGCGGAAATGGGCGGCGCACTCGCCGCACGGGTACAGGCGCGAGAAAAGGGTGATGTAGGTAAGCAACGCTGTGCTTTCGTCCTCGGTGGGCTTCTCGGGGAAGCGGGCCATCATGGTGTGGAGGACCTTCCACGAGGCGCGTCCAAGCTCGGCCCTATAAGGAAACACCGGTGTTAGAAGGTCAAGAGGAAGAATAAATGGGGGAGGGGAGTTGGAAGGAGAGGGAGGGGCGACCAGACAATCCACCCCAGCAATGCTAGAGACACAAAGCTACTGCAATCCAGTTCCCTCATCTTCACTTGAGTACTTACTTTGCCGTTGCATTGCCCAGCTTGGGCGCAATTGAGCCGCCCTTCAGAATATTGTCGCCAATTTGCGACAGATCAAACTTGGGCATGGCGTAGTCAGCAGCACTAAGACCGCTGCCTGGGCCCGCGAAGAAGTACATGATGCTGACCAATGCAGCCACTGCCAGCAGTATCGGGGTTTTGCGCGCCATCATTGTCAAGCAGCTAGGCGGCCGGGTTAAAGCGTGATAGAAAACAGGGATTGCGGAAAGGGTGATGTTGGTAGAGGTGCGTGTAGACTCTGCTATGTACGTGAGAGAAGAGAACGGGTAAGCGACTGAGAGAATGAACGGAAGAATGGGAATCCAGCCCTGAGTGATGCAACGATAGGTAGAACGGCTTCGCCTCCTGAAAAGAAAATGTGAACTGGTAGTAGAAAAATAGGGAGATGAGATATAATAAGGAGAAATCTGGAAGCAATAAAGGCCAAATATTTCCCTCGAAACGGCTCTAAGACCTCCTTCGCCCAGACCACCCGAAAGAAACCTAGACTCGGAGACCCTGAGCAGCAGCCCTGAGCCGCCCTGAACAACAGCCCTCAGCAGCCCTGAGCCGCCCTGAACAGCAGCCCTGAGCCGCCCTGAACAGCAGCCCTCAGCAGCCCTCAGCAGCCCTGAACAGCCCTCAACAGTTCCAAAGATTTCATCTCTTCAAGCCACCATCCGCCTAGCTAGCGCACAAGCCCCCCTACAAAAATACCAGCACTAGCACCCCACAAAGTGGCCTGTTAGTACTTGCATGTCATGTCATCATCATCGTCAGTTGTTCTCACGCTTCCCCTTACTAATAACAAACATACAACATGCTCATGTCAAAGAACGAAGAATTTAAGGAACTTGACCAACGCCCACACTTAAAACTCAAACGCATTTAAAAAGCAGACATTAACAGAAACAGAAAATTTACAGACCGTGATTACAAAAACCGCCGCCATCCCTCTTCCATCATCTTCTTAAAAGCTTCCAAAGCCAGTCGGCTGCGGCGCAAAACCGTTGGCAGGCATGCCACCATACGGTGCCGGCGAGGCCGACGGCATCGCACCACCAGGTCCGGCCGTGATCATCAGTCGGTTCATCCCTAGGATCGGGCCAGTGGCCTCTTCCGTGTTGCTCTCCGCTTCCTTTGCCTTACGAGCTTCATTGTCCGCCTTGATAGCAGCCAGCTCCTTGGTTTGCTGAGCCAACATATTGATCATATACGGCATGGTAAAGTCGTTGAGGCCATTGCGCCATGAAAGCTCCAGCACAAAGTCGGGCCGCAGCAGATCGTAGCATGCATACAGCATACCAACATAGCACTCACGAGAGCCAATATCGACAAAGTAACGAATCAGATCTTGCACAATCTCCGTCTTGCCCGAAATTGCAGCCGTCTCAATAGCATCCTTAAACAGCTTGTCTTGCTTGGATAGGGCAATCGACTTCTCCCAGCGCTTGTTCTTACGGTAGATGGATGCCGCGATTTGTCGGAAGAAGATCAGATCGTGCTTCTCCAGTCTGCCCGCCAGATCCACGGCATCATAGTTATCATAATTCTCAACAGAGTCACGTAGTGTCTTGTAATCCTCTTCTTCAATCAGCAAATCGTTGATGGCATCGTTGACAATACGCTTGTTCTGGCTCTGTACATTGAGCAGGAACGGCTTGATCAGAGGAAGATCGTCGTTCTTCTGGAAGAGCTTTACCACACGGTTCACATCAACACGGGGCGTCAAGACCTGCAGCAGGTCGGTGAGCAGCGAGGGGTGTTGTTCCATGTAGAACTTGATAGCGCGGTAGTAGATTTCCAGGTTAGCAACCTTGACCACGATCTCTTTGAAGTGGTGATGCTCCCACGAGTTCTCCGCACGCTCAATAATGGCCAGAGCAGCGTTATCAAACTCATCGTAATGCTGGTAGCAGAAGACCAGCTCAGGCCAGAGGTTGGCCTCCTCACAGGCCTTGATCATCTTGGGCATGTTGAGGCGAGACCAGAACAGGTTAAGATGCTCCATCAACTTCTCAGGACGGTACTTGGATAGGGCAATGCCCAGCTCAGTAAACATGCCCATGTGAGCACGCTCCAAGCCCAACCCCTGCTCCAAAAGACTAATGAGCTCGTCAAAGTTGCCGTTGCGCTCATACTGTTTGACCAGACTCTGCAACTCCTCAGCATCAATGATGAGGTTAAGACCGCAGATTTGGGCCAGGCGGAACTCCTGTTTGTTAACGCAAGCGCCGTGGACCTCCTTCCACACCCTAATGTTGTTGGCCTTGCGTGCAGACTCAACAGCAGCCTGGTAATCATCCAAGTACACAAGGGTTGTAGCGAGCTTAGCCCAGTTCGATATGCTTGTGAAGAAGATCTTGGCAGCCTCATAAAGACCCTCTGCATACGCCTTATCGCCAGATTCCTCGATGTTAGCTACGTTAGTTCCACGAAGGAAGTCCTCGAGATCACTCAGCTGGTCCAGGCGAGCGTAGCAGAATGCGAGGGCGGTGTCAATCTCAGTCTCGCGCAGAGTCTTGCGAGCCATGCGAAGATACTTGATCAAATCCTCGTCCTTGCCTGCATGGACACTAATTTCAATGACCTCAGAGTAGTTCTTGGGGTCTTCCGCCTTGATGTAGGACTCGATACCATCGCTAACGCGAAGGCCATCAAGCTGGGCCTTGGCAACTTTGCTCCAGACTTCGGGAAGATCAACATCTTCAGCAAAGCTCTGGGCCCGGTCAATGCTGACAATGTTGTCAACAAGAACATCAACAGCCGAAAGCTTGTCTCCGGTCTTCTTGTAGATCTCAAACGCTTCCTCGTGGAGACCGACGTCGATACAGGCAGTAGCAATCTCAGGAGCACTAAACCCATCAATCTTGTGAATGTAGTCCATAACACGAGCCTTGTCAGCCTTGGCAGCTGTGAACATGAGTAGGTTCTGCAAGTTCTGGTTATCACTGAAAGGCGAAGGTTCCAGAACAATCTTTTCCAGCAATTCAATCAGCTCAAGCGGAAGATCACACTCTAGGAAAGCGGCAACAGCCTCCGAAACTTTGGCAGGATCCGTCGATTCGGGCACAGCGGTAGAAATGACCTGGTCAATAACAAAGCGGCGATGCACGTTGTTTTCGCTCAAGACAAACTTCCACAGTTCGCGGTCAGCACGCTCAAGAAGGTAGCGAGCCTGTGCTCGGTACATGGAGTTTTCGTTGGTAATGTTGACCAGCTCCAGGTCATTCTGACCTTTCGAGTAGGCAATGTAGGCAAGTTGGGGATCACGCTTCTCACAGTACTTTCCAACAACTAGAGAGTCGTATTGGCTGTTCTCCTTGAGGAAACGCTCGGGGTCGTTGTTAGAATCAATGTAGATTTTGGCCAGAGCGTTGTACAAAGCCTGCTGCTGGCTACCAGCAGCAAGAGTGGCTTCCAGGAATGGGAGGAGAATCTTGAGACGGTTGCGCTTCTCAACCTCCTCGACAAGCTGATCTATCGGAATAGAAGCAGCATTAACAGTAGCGAGGAGCTTCTTAATAATGTCCTCATCACAGTCAACATCAAGAAGGCCACCAATGACCTCGGGCGTACGAGCAGCATTAACGCGCTGAACATAGGCCTCAATAGCCTGGAACTGGCGGTTCTGGTAGAGGTAGAGCACCAGATCGTGAACAAAGCCAAACCGGTCGCAAACAATGATGAGAGGAAGCTGCTCGGCGAGCTTGGCCTCCTTCAAAAAGTTCTTGACCTTTTCGGGGTTATAGTAGTTGCTGTCTCGGCAAATACGCTCAACCTCGTTGAACTGGCCCATCTTAGTAGCAGCCTCAATATACTTGAAGTGGACATCGGGCTCTTCCGACAGGTTCACAATGCTTCCAAGGTAGTAGAAAAGACCTTCGGCTGTCTTGTACTTCTCAAACAAATCGATCAGATGCACAGGACCCAGCAAATCCGAGTACTTTGTGGCAACTTGAACAACCGCCTGGAGGTTTTGGCGTATGTTGTGCTTCATCATGGCATCAAGGCATGTCAAAGATTGCTCAACTGAGAGCTTGCCGAAGAAGGTGGTTAGCCAATCTAGGTTGAAGTTAGCAGTACCAGCAATGCCGACAACAACACGCTTGACAGCCTCGGGGTCTTCGTAAAGCTCAAGTGCGCGCTGGAACAGGCCGGCCTGTTCGCAGAGAGTAGCAATGCGACCCTTGTCGAAGTGCGTGAACATGTCATTGCCCAAAATCGCATCGGCAACCTGGGGCGCCTGAACCAAGTTCATTTCCAGCAATCGAGTCTGGAGATGGCCATGCTCAGGACTGTTATCCTTGAGAGCGTCCAGTAGGAAAGCAGTACCCTGTTGGATCATGCCTTGAGATTGGAAGATGTCGACAACACGGTCCAGATCAACCAGTGATCCGCCCTCATTGTTAGCCAGAGAGGTGGCAAACTCGGCTCCCTTTTCGGGATTCACGCGGACAATATGCTGCAGAAGCTGGATGTAATCCGGGGTAAAGCCGACCTTGGAACTGTAGGGAATAATTTTGTCAAACTGGCCGGTCTCAGCAAAGGCAGCAACGACCTTGTAAGGGACGTTGGCCTTGAGATAGATCGTCAGAGCAAGGTTCAAGTCATGGGGGCGCACCAAATCACCGAGCTGCTCGGAGCAGTCCAGTTTACCCTCTCCAAGCCACTTCTCAAGGAGAGCCTTGCGATTTTGGGCAAGGACAGGCTGGGCGAGCTCGAGAGTCTCGTGGGTGTTGAGGGCGCCCTTGTCAAGCAAAAGGCCAAAGTACTGCAGAATGTATGACATTTGACCAGCGACAGCAGGCAGACGCTTGAATTTTTCAATAGTCTGGGGGGTGCGCAAGAAACCCCGGGGAGAGTTTGCAGCAATCTTGGCGGCCTCCATATAGTTTCCACTGTTGAAAAGCTGTTCAAACTGGCGGCCATACAAGTCATCAGCACCAGCCAAGCCGCCACGTGACGCAAGCTTGATGGCGATTTCAGTGTTGGCGGGATTTTGAAGCAGGTAGGGAACCATGTTGGTCTCGTCAACAGTCACAAAAAGCACCTGGCCCTTGCGATTGATGCCGACAATGCCGCCGCCCTCGGTCTCGGGACACGTGGTGAAGATGGTCTCACTGGAAATGCGGTTCATGAAAAGACAAGAGCCAGTCTCCAGGTCGTAGAGGTGAATGAAGCCGTACTTGGTGACCATATAGATGATGCCGTACTTTTGTGAAACCTGGATGGCGACGGGGAAGTCGTTTGTGGCCTCTTCGGGGAAGTACATGTCAACAGCCTTCTTGGGGAATACGGGATCGCCTTCGACGTGGTCAATTTCAACAATGTGGATCTTGGCGCCAGCAGCAGTGCGAACAGCGAAAGCGAAGACTTTAGTTTCAGAGCTGCAGCCGTCACGCTGAATAGTACCAAAAGTGGCAGCATGGCCCTCGATAGCCTGGCTAATTCCACGGTCTTTCGAATACAGCTGAAGAGAGCCGACGACACGACCGCCTTGTTGAGAAATTCCGACAACGACCATCCACTTTCCGTCTGAATTGATGCGGTAGTTGATGATTTGGCAGCCCTGTTGAAAGGAGAAAAGAAGATTGAAGTTAGCAAGGCGCGACATGGGCATGATTGTAGTGGCGACCACACTACAAATTCGATGCAAACAAGTAACTTACACTGAGGTTAGGATTGCGCTCAAACATTTTCACAGGCATAGCCTGGCTTGCATCGAAGACATCCCAGTGGTAGACGGAAGTGTCGGTAACCAAGCCAAGCGAGGTTTCAGTAATCCACTTCCAGTACTGGACATCTTCGTTCATGGTAGCAGACTTGATCTTGGACTTGTTGGCGAGATCAAAGATTTGCAGTGTTCTGGACTGGGCCTTCAGGGCGATTACTTGTTTTGACCAGTGCATGATGGCGCTGTCTGCCTTGATTGGCCGTCTGATGACATTGTTGCCGTTCTTGAGATCTACGATTACGACCTCCGGCTGGGCAGCCTCGTTTTTCTTTTCTCGCACACAAACGAAGGCATCGGATTCGAGTGTCTAAATATCGGATCGAAACGTTCCGATTGAGGCCGTTAGCTACGAACTGAAGGTAGGACATATGTGTTGCTGGCCATGAAAGCTCCTGGTGAGCAGACACCTAGGGCTACTTACGCAAGCATTGAAAGTGACGGCGGCAGGGTCAACACCTAAGCTCGTAAGCTGCACCAGCTCAGTAAACCGGATGGGCAAGGGCGACATGGTGGACGAGTGTTGTCACGATGATTTGTAGGTGCGATGCAGATGGAAAGCGAGAAGATGCCGTGGAGAGCTAGCTCCCGGGGGGGGGGGGGGGGGTGGAACAGGTGGCGAGATCAGGAAGAGCTAGTTAAAGACGCCCAGATCGCAGACAAGGGCAGGACGGAGAAAAAGAAGAAAACAAGAAGAGGCTGGTGATTTCAGTCGGTCGCTGGCGATTAATTGATTACGAGAATTGATGAAGTCGTTAAGGTAAAGGTGGCTGTTCAATGGGCCAGCTTTTTCTTGGGGGGAGTAATAGAAGAGTTAGTTGTAGAGTTCAGAGTTGTTTTAAAGAATGAGCGCCCCAGCAAAAAGGATGGTGTATGGATTTGTTTGGCGGCCAGGCCAGGGAACCAATTGGGAGAGCTAAACGCTAAATTGGCACCAAGCCAGATAACAGCAGGCAAAAAGAAAGTAAAGGGAAGTGCACAGTACAGTACAGCCTTGTGATGTCAGCACTGGATAAGAAGGCTAAAATTAAGGAGACGAAGATGGACAGAGGGGAAGGAGAGACTGAGACGGAAACAATACAAAAAAACAAAGAAGGGGGAACAAACAAGAAAAGACGACGGCTATGATTGCATGCAGTCATAAGGGAGCCGAATAATAGCAATAGAGGAACAAGGCCAGACAGACAGCAATAATAGTAACAATTCCAAAAGGAGACAAAGACGAGTGGAGGGCTAGTTGATAGCGCCTATGACAGCCTCTAGCAACAGAGAGTCAGCTCATCGTGACCCTATAGCTGCCCTGTAGTATCTCTACAGCTCCAAGCTACCCACTATCCACTATCCACTGAAGCTATGTGCCCTCCTAGGGGTATCGCCCCAAAATAACCCATAGCACGACTGCCAAGTCTGTTCAAACCCTAATCGCAATAATATCGGGTAAACATCAGATACGGGTACGTGGCATGTAGTGTGCCAAGGGGCTCAGCTGTTGGTTCGCGATTTTGGTCAGGTGGAAATGCACGTGATACTTCTTCAACGTGTTACACTTGCACACCTCCTTTCATCTCATTTGCATTCGAAGCTCTAATAACCCTCATACAGTCTTCCCCGTATTATCATTACTTACCAGAATAATGGTCTTTTTTAGGGGCTGCCTTGCTGTGAATAAGCACAGGAACAGTAGCCTTTATCTTGCTCTTATGTTAGGGTTATATTATGATGAATTAACCCTCGTCACATTCCAAATCTATCGTACTGTCACCGAGGGATTTACTTACATCACGACATTTCATAATCAACTGTGCAAAGAAAACAATGTAGGATCTGTAGCAAACTAAAACTAGAAAGGGAGAAAGAGGAAGAAAAAAAAAATCAAAAATCAAACATGCACTACAAAACAACACGCTAAAGTCTAAAAGCCGCTCTTTGTACCTATTTGCCGCAGTTTGACATCTCTCTTCTTCTTTTCCGGCTTCGGACTTGGGTCATTGACCTTGAGCCACTCGCCATTAAATGCATTGATTAGCCAGTTACTGAGCTTGTCATACACGATGCGGTTGGCATTGTGGAAGTAAATACCATGGTTGCTATCGGGAAACAGATGCAGGTCATAGTTTTCTACACCTGCTACGTCTAGCTTATCCAAGAGCGTCAGGGTATTCTGCATGTGTACATTATCGTCTCCCGTGCCGTGCATGACCAAGAATCGCACGCTCTCGCCCAACGCAGTGGCATTTGTGACAGCACTGCGCTTGTACCCATCGGGGTTTTCTTGAGGCGTGAGCATGTAACGCTCTGTGTAGATGGAGTCGTAGTATCTCCAGTCTGTGACTGGTGCCACGGCCATACCATAGCTAAATGTCTTTCCAGCATCCATCTCGAGGGTCTTGAGAGTATTGAACCCCCCAAACGACCAGCCCCAGATAGCAAGACGAGACGCGTCCACGTAGGGAAGAGATGACCAATGCTGGGCAGCGGCAATCTGGTCATGGGATTCTACAACACCCAACTGACCACGGACGACAACGCGTGCCTTTCGGCCAATGAATCCGGTACCGCGACCATCGACAGTGACACATAAGTAGCCAAGAGAAGAAGCAACATACGACTGAAAGTCGACAGAGAAACGCTTGTTTACGGACTGAGAGCCTGGGCCTGAATACTGCTGGAACAGCACAGGGTACTTTTTGCTAGGATTGAAATTAGCAGGGCGACGTTCAACATAGTTCAGGTCGACGCCTTCCACCGTGATAGTACCGTAGACCTTCGTTGGAAGATCCGTTTTCGAAACCTCTTTGGCCAAGTCCGCGTTATTCTCGATCATACGAGAGTAGGAACTTGGGTTTCCTGGAGTGGAGATGACTTTTTGCCATGGAATGCCAGGGCCACGGTAGCTAAGAAGAGCAAAGCTAGCACCATCTGAAAAAGAAACATCATAATAGCCCTCGGCAGACACATTTGTCAGGGGATTTAGGTCAGAGCCATCAAGCTTCACAGAGTAGACATGTCGTTGAATAGAAGACTCCTTGGTCGAGACAAAGTACACTAGGTTGTTCTTCAAGTCTACAGCAGAGGGGGCATCATCGACCTCCCAGTCTCCCTTGGTCAACATAATGGGCTCTGGGTTATCCATTGGGGTAAAGTAAGCCAGGTGGTCTCGGTTTTCGTAGATGATAGAATCGACATATCCATCATGAGGACGGCCGTTTTTGGGGTCAGCGGGGATGAATTTGGTTTTGGTGGATATTTCAAACCATCCGCCGTCGATATCCTTGACGTTTATGGTTCGAATAGCCTTTCCAGTGCGGGTCTCGACATCAATCAAGACAACACGCATGATATCGCTAGCGCGATTAGTCTCTTTCACGAGAACCTTATCGCCTGCCCAGAGCACAGTTGTGATTAGGCGGTCGTCATTTGCGAACTCGCCCTCAATTTCTATGGAAAAGACGTCGCCCTTTTCGACGGAGACTTTTGTACTGTGTTAGGAAACAACCCACGCTGTTCACAAATAGTGGATGATACTTACAAAATAGTAGATCAACTACGGGGTTGTGGGCCCCAGCCTTGGGGTACTTGATCTGACGCACATCTGGATATGCCTCTTCCCCATGCTCAGCATTGCCGTTTGGACGAGACACATAGTAGTCAATAGGGTATTCGGGCACGCCGGATTCATTAGTACGTAGGAAGGCAATGAATTTGCCATCATCACTCCACCATGTAGCGCTATTCCCACCAAAGACCTCCTCCTCATAGACCCAATCTGGGATACCATAAAAGTATTCTCTGCCTCCATCCTTAGTGATCTGGGTCACAGCTTCCTGGTTATCTGACTCAAGAGAGCGGATGTAGATATTGTTGTCCCGGGTAAAGGTGATAGCGTTGCCTGTAGGACTCCATGAAGCAAGCTGGATAATGGAAGATGGCTCGCCTGGAACCAGGGGCTGGACGCTCTGAGACTCAACATCAAGAATCCAGTATACAGCCGAGAACGAGCGACGCCAGTTTCTCTCAACATTGCTTGCGATCAATACCTTGGTGAGGGCAGTGTTGGGGTAGGTCTCTTGCGGGGTAATGTCTACATCGTTGTAAGATAGCTTGGACTTTTGAATCAAGGTGCGTGATGAGCTACTTTTCTTTCGTGCGATTTGCGAATCGATAGAACGCACGTCATCAACCACCAGAAAGTCTTTTCCCTTAGCATCACGTTCCATCAAGAGACCATCCTCGCCATCAGGACCGGAAATCCAACTAATATCATGTGACTTTGCGTACCATTGGCCTTGGAGCACAGAGTCCAGTGTGACAGGATTTCTCACAAGATGTCTCTGCGGAGAAGTTGAGCTTTCCGAGCCTGAGCTTAGAAAGGAGAGCATTGTAACCATCCATAAAGCGGCCAAAATGCAAAAGCTAATTAGCCCGTATTTGCGTAGGTTGCGGTCCATACCACGCTGCACGTATGGAAGTTCCCCTTCATCATGGTTGGAAGATGGCAGGAAGCGCGCCGTTTCGAGATCTGTGCTGTCAACAAACGGTGATTTCTCGGCGTGATGGCGACCGGAAGTCTGGAACTGCATCCGAGCGGCTTCAAGATTGTTTTGGTCATCAATATGGTCAAAGACAAGGCTGGTAGTTGAGACCGAGGAGAGTGAGTCACGAGGACCGTGGTCATGGTCGTTATCGGTAAAGGAGGCCATGTTGGCGAAGTGTTGGATAAGCGGATGGCAAAAGAGGCCGAGGGCACGGTGGGAATAAAGATAGTTACTGCGGTGAGAGAAATGGAGGAAGGGCTTTTTTTTGGTATCGAATTTACGCGATAACACTTGGAGACGCGGACATTAGACAAAGCGTCTGTAAACTGCACTGCGAACAATATAGATTTTATATAAAGAAAGGGTGAGCTGACGCGGCTCGCAGGGCAAGCTGGAGAAATTGTAGTAGAGCTTCCCAGGGAGACGCATAAAACTCGATGTGGTTGTGAGCTGTAGCTGGTATGTGTCGAGGGAAGCCTTATAGTTCAGTTGGCTTGGATCGTTAATGTTAAAGCCGTTGTATACTATTATGACGCAAAAGAAGATGAGTCAGCACGATAGGAGGGCGATAGCTACATGCGCCCCACTCGGAAGGTGTGCTTATGTAAGCTAGGCTAAAAAAACTCCCTAAAGTGCAGCCCCATATGGCTACCGGCTAGCCTGTAGGCCGGAATGGGAGCCTCGCTAAATCAAAATCTCTTACTTTGCCTCTCATCCTGTATTTTATACCCCCCCCCCTTACTTCCTCCTCCACCACCGCTGTCCCACCTGTGTGAATCCATCTAGATCGCTCGTACCAACCCGCAGACAGATAGTGGCATTTGCACCACGATCCTTCGCTTCCTTGACATAGCGCACTACAGAGTCGATGCCGCATACATCATAGACGGGGACCGGCGCGGTTCTCCACCTATCATGCTTTTGGAAGCCATTCCCATCCTGGCCACCATGCTGTTACTTTGTACGGATGAGCCAGAGCATACGCCACGTGATAGCTACCATGCAACAGCTGGGAAGAATCATGATGGCTAGACAAGAAAAACAATCAGTTATGTAGCAGGTCGTTTTGCCTTGCTCTTGTCGTGCTGCAAGTATCCAATCCAAGTCGACGAGAGTTTGTCATTTGTGGTTATCGATTCGACTCTTTTGATAAGACATTGGACATCTGGCATTCTGCTTGACATGGTGGTGGTGGAGACCCAAAGCTGTGGCTAGTATCGGCTATGCTCTTATCGGGTAGCTAAGGCTTTATAACAGGCACGTTCATTTTCAAGTGTGACCGTCTTCCTGATATAGGTGCGATTTCCCTTGGACATTACATCTTACAGCTTGTGTAGGTTTGTCATAATCACTGTAAGAATTGGCCGTTTCTTACCAAATCTTATGTGGGTTACAACGAGTCATGATAGGCTAATGGCTCTAGGCGCTCAAAATCAAACCTGCATACAAATGGGCCACGAACCACAAAAGAGAAAAAACAAGAAAGGTTTCATTGGGCTGCTCATTGTGTGTATGTGCTGGATATAAGGATAACCATTTAACCATCACAAGCAAACCTACAAGGAACAGTACTTCCAGAGGCCTGTCCTGATTTCCTATCTTCTATCTTTATTTTTCCTACCCGCTTGATTGAGGGCTTTTCATCCGATCTATAATCGCTCTTATTCTCTCCGGTCGATTCTCATTCTTTCTCCCGTACTACTCTGCCTCTAAGGTAGGGAGGAAAAAAAAAGAGAAAAAACAAGGCCAAGCCACCTTGGCTTTCTTCTTCTTTCAGTCTCGCTTGCTGGTTGTGAGTCGCACCTATGGAATCACGTCTCAAATTCTATTTGTGGACTCAGTATTAGCGGGGTTTCAATCCGGAGAACAGACCACCCCTTCCTATTTTCCTGTTGTCTCCCCCCATCCCCCTCCTAGCTTGGCTCGAGGCGACTCTTGTGAATGGCAGCATGCCTAATACAGGAAAACCTAGTCTCGCGTGCCACGAGTGCCGGCGACGAAGAGTAAAGGTAAATTTTGGAGCTCTCCCTTTCTCCTCCCATTTCCCATTCCCCATTTGCCCATTCACCAAGCAATTGGCGATTTGCTTGGCCTGTTTTGTTTGGCCTGTTTTGTTTGGCAGAGGGCTCTGGCTTCTAAATTCAGCACACAGCAAATGGCGAAAAAAAGAAAAAGAAAAAAAAGAAGAAAAGAAGAAACAAAAAAGCAAAACCAAAGGTGGCAGTTAACCCCTAAGCAATGCGATTATCGCTCGTACGCCTTGACTACATGTCACCATATGTGACGTATCCGACCAATAAGACCAAGCAGACTCACAGCACAGAGCCATGGACCGTGTAAACTGGTGTTAAGTGACAGCAAGCCTGCCGTTTTTGGCTGGCCTCTTGTTTGCCGTACTCGCTTTCTTCAAGTTGACCGTTTCCCAACTTTCAACCTGCTAACCATCAAGTTGTTCGTCAGTGTGATCTTGGGCGGCCAGGGTGTATCCGATGCTCCAAATATGATCTGGTCTGCCCTGGATATAGAGACGAAACAGATCTCCGCTTTCGCCATAGCAATACAAATACAATCAAGCTCAAGACCTCAACCAGCGGTGCCCGAAGACGACGCGGAGGAGCATCAAAGACAGCCTCTGAAGGAAGGACTGAAGAAGGGTCGTCGGGCCAGAAGAATAGCAACACTAAGGGTCAACCTGTGCTCAGTGTCTCCAGCACAACCGGAGGATCTGTGTGCGAAAAGGGAAAGTCCCTTTGTGTGGCGGTTTCAACTACTCCATCCCCCACTTCTTTGTTGTCATCTGATTCTCCTGCGTTGCCTCCATCGTCATTATCTTCTGACTCTGAGGGTTTGGCATCCCAGGCCGTCAAGTCAACGTCGATTAAATGTCTTTTGGGTCTTGCCCAGACATGGTATTCCCACTCGCATCGCGTTGTGATCGATTGTTATCCGTGGGTCTCTGCCTTGGAGCCCTTGATGAACAATGTGCGGCACGATAACCCGCTATCTCTTTCAACAATGATGTTGGCCCGAGCATACCTAGTCAACCGGAAGATGCTGAAGCCATCGAAAACCGAAGAAGCTCGCATTCGTGGGTTGTGTCTTGCCTCAGTTCGAAATGCTCTTGCACAGCCTGAAGTAGCTATCAAAGACTCCACTATCATAGCAGTGTGGCTGATGGGGACGTATGAGGTTCTCCAGGGCTCTATAAAGTGGCCGCCGGACAAGGCTGCAAGCTGGTGCATCCATCAAACGGGGCTTGTATCGCTCATTACGGCACGTGGAATCGACCAGTTCAGGACAAACCAAGGGCGACAGATTTTTTGGCTTTGTGTTGAGTCTATTCAGATATACCAGAACGCTACATCACAGCCCTGCTCATCCTCGTTGCTGGCATGGCTCCACCGACTAAAGAGATGGAAGTTGGATAAGTCCGAGAACATAGCACTCGCAAGTGCCTTTCTTAGCGCACGTGTAAGCGAATTGTACCCTCGGATGTTAGAGGTCATATTTAGCGATAACCCTGACTTTGCGGCAGCGGCAATACCCTCCTTAGTTTCAGAGATAGATGCTATCGAAGAGGATTATATTGTATGTACTAAGCTAGCCTTGGACCCAGAGCTCCTCCCTAGGAAACAACCACAGTACAAACTGCCGGTGTGCCGGATGAAACTACACAACTTTCTGGTATATTGCATCAACCTCGCGCTTCAGGCCAATGATTTCTCGACATCGCTGCCGGAACAAGAACTCCGATCACGACGCCACAGATCGATGATGTTGATCCAGGATATTGCTGAGAAGCTGCTCGAAACCGCGCCTCCAACAGCCATGTACCAGGACTCCAAGCAAGCTCTAGGCCGCGAATGGACTAAGAAAATGGCTATGATGTATCCGTTTGCTAGCATCTGCCACATGCAAACACCGCGACATGACCAAAGGACCCGAGCTCGAGATGTGCTCAAGTTTATAGGACAAAAATGCGGAATTCTGCAGGCTTTACGGCCCTCGATGGGGACTCGAATGCCAGAACGGGCGAGTCGGGGGATGCCGAATGAGACGATTGTAGGAAAGGACGGAATTCAGTTAACATGACGGCGACTCTGCTACGAAGACTGGAATTTTAACGAATAGGAGTACTCTGCTACATGTTTCTTTTTTCTTTTCTTTTCTTTTCTTTTAGCACGGCCATGCCTAGCCGCCTGGATGAACGCTCTATTACAAAGCAAAGACACTGGGGCTCATAGTGCAGAGTCTTGAATATAGGAGAGAAAAGGTCTAACTTTCGCGTGCTCCGACTTTTTGTTCATCTCGTTTTGCTCGTGTTATTTTCCTTCTAGTCTCCTGATGTCCCCCATCCACCCTGGTATCCTGGTATCATAGCCTTTTCGCCCTTGCTTCTTGTGGTCAAGAAGCACTGACCTTTCTATCTTAGGCCTATCTCCGACCACTGAAGGGCTCGAGACAATGCATGGTATCTCATGTCAATCCTCAATTAATCATGGCATATGGTGTTAAAGCCTGGTCTTTGTGGAAAGTTTCCTATCTTTTGCTAATACATGCTGAAAATGCGGAGGTGTTTTTTTTATTTATTTCCTGCGTCTTTTTATAGCAGCGAAATGCATCATGCTTGCACCTATGAAGCATGTATGTATGTCCTTTATAGCTTTGTCGAGACATCTGTGTCCCAAGCACTAAACAAAAAGAACAAAGAACAAAGAAAAGAAAAGAAAATACAAACCCCTTCCCTCTTGTGTCACGCATAAAGACAGATCTATTCAAGCCCAACAGCATAGATTCCATTCTCGGGGGCTAAGATCACAACTCGCCCTCCACGTCTGCCAGGACGGGCTGGAAGATTGCAATGATAAGCGGCCAGTTATAGTGTCCGAATCTTGCAAACTTGCATAGCCAGCTATGTGGTATGGTTCTCTCATTGTAAGTTCAAGGCCTTCTGTCCACCTTCTCGCCAGCATCTCCCAATCTATAGTAGCATTTCCTGTGGCTTTCTCCACTGAGAGATTTATGGTCTTCATTCCAAGCTCCATGACCTAATTTACGTTTGCTTAGTAGTGCTATCCCCGCCTTTTGTTTTTGTTTCATCGGATTTTCCTTCCGTTGTTTTCTTTGCCTCCCCTTCGTGTGAGAGCCTGCAAAGTAAAACCATTCCATGCAGGTTTGAATCGCTTTTAGCTTAAACTTTCCGGCAATCTTAAATGACAAGGAAGGCCAAGGAATGCAAAGAAACGGGGAACAAGGACAAGAAGGGGCTGTTTGTGGTTGAGCAGGACATCAGGGAGGGGGGAAGGGAAGGAGGGACAGGAGGGGAGGGGGAAGGGGGAAGGGGAGGAATACCTTATCTCCAGGCTGTCGAAACCTTAGTGAGCTTCTAGTGTTACAGCGGCAGCGGTAGTATCATTCCTTTTAGTCCATGCTATAAAAGCGGCAAGCAGAAAGTGACCAACAAGGCAAGGAAGGGAGCGCAATTTCAAGAGAACGCAGTGCAAGCATAGCCCACGTTTTACATAAGTTCTTCCTCGACAGTTGCTGCTGCTGCTGCTGTTGCTACTAAAGGTCCTTCTTCAGTTCTTTCAGTCGGCCAATTATCTAATACAGTCGTCATTTATCCCGAGTTCCCTGATTCTGGATTGGGGAAACTAGGAAGTAGTTAATTTACCCAGGCCAAAATAAAGGTCGAACTGCCATATGGCCCAAGCATACCAAGTACTAAAACGGACATGGCCACTGCGGACTTATACATGGATGGATGCAAGGTGGCAAAAGAAAATATCTAAAGGCCCTGAGCTTTGAATCAAAGCCTGCCCCGAGCCGTATCAGTGTTGTATACATGCACCGTCGGTCATCTAATGCTGCGCATTTAAATTGGGCTACGCTGTTACCTGCGATAGAGTCACGTTAATCTTTGTTGAGGTAATCCCTGCGTTGAGCTTCCTTTGCCTTTGCTATCGTCCCTGATTGGAAGCCGTTTAAGAGTTGAGGGGTGGAGGCAAGAGGATGTGCGGTATACCGCATGGTATGGCACTTTCGACAAGGGTATTTAGGACGCCTGTTATTGCGAGTTTCTCATCTTTGTCCGGCGTTTTTCCTAATACTGCTTCTCTCGTAATTGTTGCTCGCCAATCGTTGGCTGCGACATTGCAAGTGCCGGATGTAGGCTTTAAATCTAAATGCTATTTTTTTTCTTCTCCTTTTTTCTTGCGCGGAAATTCGGTTAAGCCGGACTGTCCGAGGGGAGGGACATGGAGGAGGGGAACACGTTCATCGCTGTTTTTGCTCAAGTTTTAATCGTCTGCTATACATCCTCTTATGATCCCTTAAGCCGAAGTTAGAGTCAGTTCTTTGCTAAAACACACAAGCCCGATAACAAAGAGCTATGCTCCGTCAGGCTTTCCCTCTCCTAGTTTACCCTTCATCGTTGTCCCTCCAAAGATCTCCAAAGAGCCAGTGCCAAATCAACCCATCCATAAACATAGAAACCATGACCTGGGCCTGGATCATGCTCATCGCATCCGGACCAAAGACTACGTCGAGCTCTCAAGCTCCAGGACTCGGATATACCAGAAAGAACGCGGCCATGACAACGGTTAGTAGTATACTAAGTACACACCCTTTAATCCCGGTAGCCCCTGCCATGGTCTGTGAAAAGGGGGGTAGAGAGAAAAGAGGGTGCTACCCATGTCCATGCACGCACCACGATGACTACAAGATTTTACATCAAGCCATTTTGTATGTCGAGTGTGAATGACGGTTTCTTCTTTGGTTCCCTTTGGCTCCCACACGAAAATTAAGAAGAGGGCTAGGAGGAAAGGAAGGTCTATAGCTCTGATCCTTTGCTATTAACCTGAGGCAAGGTCCGGCTGGGACGAACCTCGCTGGCTTTGTATAAGAACCCGGCAAGAACTTCGCCCTTCATCTACTTTCCATCCTCTTTTCACTCATCGCAAACCAATCCAGCACTCTTAGCTGTGTCTCTCCTTTTGTCCTTTGTCTGTTAAGCCCTGGTTTACTTGTTCCCACCTTGACAAGTTGTTGGCAACAAACAGTCTCTTCACGTTCCCTTTCATCACTGAGCTTGGTTCTCTACGTTTGAGACGTTATATATTACACTCCCTACTAAAAGCTCTAGCCTACAGACAACTTTTTTGAAACACTATCGCCATGCTTTCAAAGAGCATTGTTGCCAGTGTTCTGGCCGTTGCCAGTACCATTGCCCCTGCTATCGCTGCTCCGAGTACCAAGCAGTACTCCGCAGCCAATGTCGCCAGAGCCCATGCAACCGACCACCTGGAAGATGGCTTCGTGAACTTGGTTTACTACACTGATTGGTGAGATGATTTTCTACCTCTAACTACGCATATTTCTACAGTGACACTGCTAACCCTTCTCGTGCTCAGGTCCATTGGCGATCGCAAATTCAAGCCTTCTCAGATGACTGCTGACAAGCTCACCCACGTTAACTTCGCTTTCCTCCAACCCTATGAGGATGGTTCTGTCGTCCCTGGCAATCTGAAAAACGACGTCCAGGAGCCCCTGATCGAAGGCGAGACCCAGCCTTACACCTACGAGGAGAATGGTGTCGTCAAGTACAATGCCCTTGGCTGTGTTAAAGATCTGTTCATGCTTAAGCAGAAGAACCGCCAACTCAAGACCCTTATCTCCATCGGTGGTTGGACATGGTCTGCCAACTTCTCTACGATTGCTGCCGATGAAGCCAAGATTGACACTTTTGCCAGACAATCGGTCAAGTACATGGCCGACTGGGGCTTCGATGGTGTTGACATTGATTGGGAGTATCCTCAGAGCGCCGAGGAAAGTGCGAACTTCATCACTTTACTAAAGCGTGTCCGCAGGGAGCTTGACGACTACGCTGCCCAGGTCCCTACTGACTACCACTACCTGCTGACTATTGCTGCTCCCGCTGGTCCCGGCAACTATGAGAAGCTTGACATGCAGAGTCTGGGAGATGTTCTCGACTACGTTAACCTGATGGCCTACGACTATGCTGGGTCATGGAGCCAGAACTCAGGCTACTTGGCTAATGTTTACCCTTCCACCTCTACCCCTGCTGCCACTGACGTCAACACTGAAGCTGCTGTCAACGCCTACCTTGACGGTGGTATTCCTGCCCACAAGCTGATTTTGGGTATGCCCATCTACGGCCGTAGCTTCGAGAAGACCGATGGCATCGGCATGCCCTTCGAAGGTGTTGGTGAAGGTACCTGGGAGCCTGGTGCTTATGACTACAAGGCTCTTCCGTTGGAGGGTGCTACGGAGATCTTCGACGAACAGACTCTAGGCCATTACTCTTACGATTCTGTCAAGAAGCAGCTGATTTCTTACGACACCCCCCAGGTCGTCGCGAAGAAGGTTGAGTACCTTCGCGGCAAGGGCCTAGGTGGTTCCATGTTCTGGGAGGCCAGCGCGGACAAGATTGGCGAGGCGTCGCTGATTGCTACTGCTTACAACACACTGGAACGGACGGATAGCCCTTCATGCTCCGAGAACCAGTTGCATTACCCCAACAGCATGTACAACAACATTGCTACTGGTGTCATGGCTTAAGAAGCTAAGCGCTTCATTTTAATGTCCATCTTTTTTTCTCTTCTTCCGGAGGTGTATGATATATGGCTTAGAGCCTCATTTTATGTTTCTTTTTTGGCATACTCCATAGCTGCATCTCTGCATTATTTAGCTCATGTTTCTTTTTCTTTTATTCTTCAGTATTGCTTTCACTTCACGATGTCAAGCCTAACTGACCAACGTTGTATACATGGTGATGATCTGCTGCTAGGTAGGATCTTTTTATAACATTCCTGAAAATCTAGGCTGGTCTCCCTTGGCCTACGTTTCCATCCATATACAAATTAAACTTGTCTCGTAACATTGCCGACGTCACGGGGTGGTGGTTTTCTCGAGTCGGGTTTCTATTAATAGAAAAGGCCTATAGCTGGCTGTTAGCCGAAGATCACCCGTATGATTTGCGGCTAGCACATAACCCTATATGTTCCTACATCAAGCCCCAGCCATGGTCATTTGCTCGCAAGACTCCTTTCACTCAGAACTTAAAGGAGAACCGTCTACTTGTTCTCTCTGCATGTGATACTGTCTCTTGGAGAATCTTGACATAGTATAGCTCCGCATAATGGCCAATCCAGTCTTTCTCTTACGTACCCTCTGGGCCGATCCACGTCCGTTTCTGCCTACGCTTTTCATCGGTAGCTTTCTTCTAGGTGGATATTATTGCATTGTGGACCTACAACAGCACCGGGGGTACTTTGACCTTCTCGGAAATATCAGCTCAAGAGGCATTCTACACGACGGCGTACCTCTCACGCGCAAATTCACAGGCATTCCCGATATTGACGACGTTATCCAGCAAGTAGTTGTGTCTGCATGGCCGCTGGCTAGTCATGAAATGCCTGCGCTGGCACTGTTTGGGCTCTATTACCTGGGCCAGCTGATGGCACTGTACTCTGTCGTGACCATTAACGGACTAAGGGCAGGCAACATCCAGACGATCATGGCATTGTAAGTCGCTTCTTTTCGCCTTATTTGGCCAGACCGTGCGTGCTAACTATGCGTAGGACAACATTTTGGGGCATCTTTTACCAATGCATACCCTGGGGCATTCTTATGCCCGTATACTGGATCTCATTCCTTTGGATATCGCCCATAGCTACTGCTAAAGGCCTGGTTGAAAAGGTCGACACCTCCTATATCAACATCGCTGCTGCTATGGCTTTGCCCTACTCCATCGCTGGGGGCTTTCTTGTCCCATCTGCACTCGTTAGCCTTCCCACCTCCATCATGCCTAGTCACAGTCTGAAGCAGCTCCTAGTTGCCATGTGGCACCTCTATCCGGTGTATATTGGCACTTTGCAGTTTGCACTAACAGAGTTGTTCAAACTCATGTTTCACGTACCCGGAGCGGAAAGGCAGAGTGCTGAACAGAGATTGGCAGCGCAGAAGAGAATGTATACCCTGCTGGCCAACGTGGCTAGCCTTGTCCATTTGGGTGTTCTTTGGTTTATTCTGTCCCCTTCTCTTGTATCTCGTCTTGGATTTAGCACGGACTCGCCGTGGACCAAGATCTCGTTTCGTCAAGTCTTTGTTCCTGGCTCTCCTGCTAGTCAGACCCCCTTTACGTCCGTGACTGAAGGTGCCTTGACGCAGCTACAGTACGATCTTTTGTTTGCCACAGGAAGCTCTGTAGCCTTTGCTCTGTATAGGGATGGCTTCCAGCCTGGGCGGGCTCTGATTATGCTTCAACGTATAACCTTGTATGGCCCAGCTGGCGCCGTGCTGATGTGGGAGAAGGAACAGGACGAGATTGTGCTACGAGCGGCGATGCAGATTGAAAAGGCAGACAAAGAACACAAGGAGTAGACGAGGGACAGACTGATGAAAAAAAAAAGTAGTGGTAGAACTGATCCATGTAATACAAATAAGCTTTTTTTGTTTCATATCTTTGTATTCCTCGTGCTTCCCTTCTTTTCTCTTTGACATTTGAGCCCCCAACTAATACTAGCCCTTTTCACCCCTTGTTCTTTAAGCGCCGGTGTTTTATGTTGCTTAAGTAGCTGCTAGTTGCTTCGAAGTTGCATTGTCTTTGTCAGTTCTTTTCTTAGTATCTTTGTGCGGATCTAGTGCGTCTGTCACAATGGCTCTTGGGTGAGCATGGCTGCTTGCGAAAAGACATAGAATGCAGATGTAACCAAGAGACAAAGACTCTCGACTTCAACTCTTTGAACATTAGCTTCAGTCCATGAGTTAAAAGGCAGCAGTCGATTCTTAGTATGCCCATAGGTTTTATATAAACGGACCATTCTGACCTCATTTTGGAGATCTTGTTCATGTATTGCTCATCACTACCGAAGCCCACAAGTTGCCATATTCTCTCTTGTCACTCAATTTTCCTGTCCTCTTATTGGTGTTCTACACTGATGCTCGTCGGTACGTTTTATCATCGGCCCATGTTAGCTAACATTATTTAGGCTTGCATATACTCCAAGTTCGTTGTCCAGTACTGGGCTACAGGTGAGTCCACCCTTTGTCCCTACTGTTGACTGGTTAATTATATACAGGTGAGTAGAAGCTTTTGCACTATTGGCAAGTTTTGAGTTGTCCTCGTTCGCAAAGCCTTTTTCCAGCATCAATGATAAAGGTTCACAAGAATGCCGTTCTTTGGCGAGGTCAGTCGACATTCTTGTCCCTCCCCAGATTCTCAAGTAAGTAGTCACCCCCCTCTCTTTTTCTAACTCCCTCTAGGTACATGACGATGAGCACCCTGGGACTTGCTCATACCTCCGAGTGCTGCCTCCAGGTAAGTAACTCCCACTCATACTGCTACTGACGTGTTGTAGGGCGTCTAAATCATATGCACATGAACATGGGCATGGAAGTCTGCTTAACGCAACCAGCCAGGGATTTTTTCTGTAAGTAGATCCTCCTTAGTACGTTGGCACGCTGAAGAATTATAGAACCCCGGCACATCCCGCTGGCTACATCTGCTACGTGGCCGCCTAGAGATCCCGCATCTAGCCCGCACAGAGTCCGTCACTCAGCGTCTGGTAAGTATGAACTATGCTATACGGTCCATCTTCACTCGCTAACAGCAGTAGACAATCGACTCATCAACTGCTTGTTCACCACATCGAATACCAATTTCCCTACTGCCCGGCCCTTCTCTTGACTTGTGTGAGCCAGGCCCGGCGTCTCTATAGCAATTGGTCATCACGTGATAGCATATAGAAAGCAATTACCTGCTACAGCGATGTTGTTGTGGCGCCAGATAAGGAGGAAGCGATGAAGGTGGCGTTTGCGTTGGATTTATTGGTAAAGCCACGATGATACCATTTGACTTCCTATTCTCTAAATGGAAAGGGCGTCTCTCTAAAACGTAGTTGCCAATAGATAATGAGCTACTATAAAAGCCGGTCGTTCGCACTCTAAGCCACCGTTTTGATCTTTGTCCATCTTCATTTTCCTTGTGATTCAATTCAACCATTTATCATTGCACCAACCCTCGCCAAAATGCCAGTGGACTTTGCGGTTTTCTTCCTCGTCTTTACCGTGACGTACAGGTCGTATCATTGGCTTACGACCTCGCCCATAGCTCCCGAGAGTCATTGACTGAGTCGGTAAAGGAGCCATACCTACCAGGTACGATATTTCTGTGTTTATCACGTAACGTCACTAATGCCTAACGTATCCTAGATGGACTCTTTACCGCTGTACTGCTACGGTCAATTTCCTCACAGCATGTCTTGGGCATGGTTATCCACGAAGCTGCAATTTCCTGCATACAATCATTCCGCATACTGACCCTTACAACCCTTCTTCTTACGGCTACATTGTTATGGATACGTATATTATCTAAAATACAATGAATGACTTGTATCACCGAACACTCATCCGCAATATCAAGAGAGACGCAAAACGCAAAGTATATTCTCAGTTTGTATATATGTATATGTGCTAGTCGACGTTTGGAATATTCCGACTAAATAAATGTTAAAAAATAGCCGAAGAAACGAATTGAAACAGGTTAAAAAGAAGAGAAAAGCAACAGTATGTACAACGGGCTTGTTACGAAAAGTCTAAGCTCTAGCCCCGAACATATGCCGGGGTGGTGGACGGAGAGCAAAGGACCGTCGTCGTCAGTGTAGTGACAGTGGTGGTCTTGGTCTCGCCACAGCCAGTAGTGATGATTGATGTAAGTGTCTCGACCGTAGTCCACAGGTCCTGAGATTGAGTAATGACGGGAGCCGTGTAGGTAGCAGATCGTGTATAGTTTCCGGCAGAAGTCAGCGTAACAAAGGTGGTCGAATGGGGAGGGGGAGGGATGGGATTTGTCGTAGCCGGAGCATAGGTATCATCAGTCTCCACTGAAGCGGGAGGGGCGGAAGAGGAATCATCAGGGCCAGAGGGTACTGGGCTATTGTTCTCTGGGCTGGACGGCTGGGTGCCGTTATTCTCGGGGCTGGGCGGCTGAGGGCTGCTGTTCTCGGGGCTGGATGGCTGGGGGCTGCTGTTCTCTGTATTGGACGGCTGAGGGCTGTGGCTGTCATCATCTCCGTCGTTACCATTGCTGCCAGTGCTGGAAGGCTTAGGCTCACTGTCATCAGTAGCATCAGGGTTTGGAGCGCTGGAGCTAGTAGGGGCAGGTGTGGCTGTGTTTGCACAGAGGGCAGATTCAGCAGCAGCATCATAGAGGGCGCCGCGGTCAGGAAGCATGGGCGTGTCGTTGGCGCCAGTCAGATCTAGAGGGTTTACCACATTTCCGGCAGCATTGCCCTTGCTCACGCCGCAGGCGCACATGTCAAAGTGATCCTGAGGAACAACTAGGCTCCTCTGAAGCTCTAGAGGGGCAGTGATAAAAGTAGCGGTACCGCCCATGTGCACATGCCACTCCATGTGGCAGTGGAAAATCCAGGCACCAGGATGGCTAGCTAGATAACGTAGAACCACATAAGAGTTGCCGTTGACCATGACGGTGTCGCGGACCAGAGGCGATGCAGGCACCTCCGGCAGATCCCCATTGAAGATACCGGCGCCATAGTCACCTCTAGCTACGACCTGGAAATGGTGGCCATGCAAATGGAATGGGTGGTCAGCAGGAGTTAGATTGTTAAGAACAATCTGGACGACGGCCATCTTATCAGTAATCACGGTGTTGGTGTCGCCGTATACAACAGGGTTGGTGGCATCGTCGCCGACGGTCAAGGCAGTGTACAGTGTAGGAACCTTCTGGTCGACGTATATTTCACCATTGAGATAGGCACTAGACAATACGGAGTTAGTAAGAGGGCTTGTCGACTTGGAGGCCCGTCAGAGCTGCTTACCGAGGAACGCCCTGTGTATCAAGAGAGAAAGTAAAGTTCTTTTCAAACTCAACAGTAAAGTCGTGAGCAGGCTTGAGGTCATAGGGCTAGTATAAAAAGTTAGTTTGCTGTTGCATATAGCCCTCAAGATAGCGGGCCCTATTAGGAGACTTACACTGAGCGTTGTCTCGTCTAGCACGTCAATGGGAGAATGCACAACAAGAGGAGCGGGCTGAGCGTTAGCCGCTCCATATTGCAGCAAGCCAGTTGTGTTGACGGGGAATCCTAGCTGGGGCTGGCGGAAGTTGGGGTTCATATCCAACATGACGAGGTATGGGTAGTTTGCATTGGCGTCAGGCTTGGCCTCAAGAATCACGCTGTAGCGCTGCCCGGCACCAACAAACAGACGGTCGGCAGTAGAAGCAACCACGGGAATACCGTCGGTTTCAATAACAGTCATAGGATGATCGCCGAACTGGATGATGGCACTGGCGAGGGCAGAGTAATTGATGATGCGGAAGCGGTATTTCTTGCCGGGAGTCATGGCGAAAGCAGAGTCTTGACGCTCGTTGACAAGAGCAGAGTCGGCAATGGGCGGGCGGAAGCCGGTGTTGGTAGTGCTCAGAAGTTCCGAGAGGAGCGTGGGCACTTCATCATTGTACCAATCTAAGAAACACAGTATGTTAGTGGCGGGTTATCTTGGTGGCCATGTACCACAGAAAGAAACACATTCTTGTCTCGCTACAGCGACTGTAGTGACGCTTACCTGACACGCTCATGACATATTCCTCGTCATATTCATCCTTATGGGGATCCTGAGGGTCATGAACAATAAGGGGTCCCCGCAGGCCATCGGCATACTGGCCGCCTTCATGGGAGTGCCACCAGTAGGTGCCAGCCTGTTCCAGATCAAATTCGTAGGTGAAGTTCTGTCCGGGCGGGATGGCACACTGGCTGACAGCCGCCGCACCGTCCATATGGGGAGTATCAGTCATGTATAGGCCGTGCCAGTGGAGACTGGTAGTTTGGTTTCCCAGACCGTTATGAACATTGACAACGATGTGGTCGCCAATATCGCCCTCGACAGCAGGATTAGGCCACTGGTTGTTGATACCTACGGAGAGCTTGTGTTAATGTCATATAGCGGAGAGCACCACGTGCGTTCGATAGGGATCCAACCTACCCACAACCGGACGGCTGAAGCCGTTGGGAGCGTGATTGACCCAAGTGACATTCCAGTTATAGGTCCTGACTGCTGCCATAGCCGTGGAGGCCAAGGTAGCCAGAGGAAGCAAAGAACGCATAGTAGAAGTGTGAGAAGTGCAATAAGTCAGTTGAAATTAAGATAATAGGGTAGAAAGAGATATAGAAAGAACGAACGAAAGAAATAAAGAAATAAAGCAATATAAGAGATACCAAAGAAGTAAAGATGGAGAAATACTACAAAAGGTCGAAACGAGTGTCAGAAGAAGGAAAAGTAGAACAATGTTCAAGAGAAGAGGCCGATCTCACAAAGGCACTGATGATCAAAATCCAAATTGTCAACATCAGCGAAGCTGCGGCCAGTCCTTCTTATACTCTTTTGTCTCCTCGCCTGCGGCCTTGTGCTTGTTCTGCGGCGTCTTGTCAGGCGCCTGCCATCTCCCTGGATATCGTATTCTTCTACCCCCCTGCACTAACAATACATTACTTCCCGTCTCTCTACTCCCTAGGAGTTCAAATTAAACGAACTATGGCTGCAACAAGAAAGAGAAGAAGGACCCCCTATACCGACGCCTATCTTTGTTCTTGCTAGAAGACAGGGAGGGAAGGCATCCCTTGATTCCTTGGTTTCTTATTTTCTTATTCCTCTTTTTCATCAATTGGCCTGGTTTACAAGCTACTGTGCCGTGTCTCATCCCCGAATTAGAAGCAAAGAGCATCATAGGAGGCAGCTTGTCTGTCTTCGGGCTAAAGCACAGTTTCCCCTTCAGTGTCATATATGTGGTATATTACAAAGACTGGCCGCAGGAAACTACACTCAAGACGGATGCATGCAGAGAATTATGAGCAAAACAATGACAATAAACAACGAGCTTTCAGTTGCACTTTGCATTCTGTGTGACATCAATCTGTCTTTTCACCCCATTTTCCAATCAAGAACGGGGGAGGTGCCTTACAAGCGAACTTGGCGATGTTGGACCCTGCCTCTAGTAACCATGCTTCACAGTCGGGTGTTTTTACCCGCACCATTCTAGACGGAAAGGCCAGGGTCACATGAACTGACATGATATACAGAGCTGCTGTGCTTGTCGTTGAAGGAAGCTTAAGAAACGAGCCTAGTCTAACCTTCCTTACGGACAATAAAACTCCTTTGCAAGGGATCATGTGTTTTTGCTGTTGGTGCAAGCCTCTGTGGTCATAAGTATACATGTACATCTGTGTATATGTATGCACATACAACGCCCCCTGTCCTTCCTGCATGAGCCCACTTGTACAGCAACCTTCAGATGTCATGGGCTTTCCGTCTTTGTTGCTAGCATGTAACCCTCTGATATCTAGGCGCTAACCGGGCGAACCCGAGCCAAATTGCAAGGGAAGCTAGCATAGAGAGAGCAAGGGGGGCAGATTGGACGGAGACAGAGAGCTTTTGTGTGAAAACGATTGGCGGTGCAAGCGGTTCATCCAGCAGACAGAGACACATACGTCTGACAGGACGTGACAGGGCTTACATGAGGGAAGATTTGGAGAAAGGCAGGCAGGGAAAGAAAAAGGAGATAAGATGGTGAGCCTCGTATACAGCTGCATTAGGTGTTTTAATTTTTGAGAGGCTTATTGGGTCTCCAAGACTTCCAAGCTTGTCCATTGCCAGTCAGAATAACGCCCGACTTCCTGATGGCCCTTGCCATGACGTTTTAACTGTTTGCCGTCTTTCTATCACCCAC